>PISW01004498.1:35000-163465 GCA_004023785.1 Mungos mungo
ACCCTTTTGTGGTGCCACAGTGGACCTCGGGGGCATGGGCAGTGGTGGGTGCTTACACGAAGCACTGGTATTTCTTCCTAAAAGCCCTGGTATTTCTTCCTAAAAGCCGGAGTATGGAGAGGGGAGGCCTCATCTGTCTGTCTCCAGCCGAGGTAGCTGGGGGCCACGGAGAGCAAGTCTTTCTGTGGCCACTTGTGGTTTCAATTCATCTGTCTCAGCTGGGTGCACCCAGAGGCACCAGGAGTTGGTCTCTGGTTATTGCAAAGGACAGTCCCCAACGTGATGTGGCCCACGCACCCAGAAGCTAAGCTAGAAGTGTTTCTGTGTGGGTGCTTGTTGGCCAGGCTGTCCCAGCCTGGGCTTCTGATCCATCCGCATGCCACCTCTGGCAAGGCCCCAAATCTCCCTGAACCTCACCTTTGGCATCCACAAAATGGTGCAGCTGACATGTTGCAAAGATTAAGCAGGATAATTACACAAAGGGCCTAGATGGAGGCTGGCTCATGATAAGCACTCAGCGGGTTACCCGGTGGTGTTGCCATTGTAACCAGAACCACCGGTTCTGTGGGTAGACCGGGCTTCGCCGACTGTAGGGCGCAACAGGAGTAGCTGGGGATCAAATTAGAGCGTGGATTCCGATTCCACGCGCGGGAGATGCCGCATCTCTAACCAGCTCGCAGGTGATGCCAGGGCTCCTGGTGCCAGGCCCTGCTCTGAGCGGTGTGGATGCGGAATTGGGAATTCACCAACCGCGCCTACATCGCTTCTCATTCAATTCTCATTACAGCGCGTTGCCGTGGGCAGATCAGTCTTTCTTCCAGTGATTGGTGTTCCTACTACGCCCACAACAACGTGATCCTTGGCAGAGAGGCAGGACCCGCCCTGCGCGTTGCACGTGGGGGCGCCGGTGCTGCTCTGGGTCCCGCGTCCCTCCCTCCAGGCCCTGTCCCCTCGGCCACCGCGCGCTGGTCCCCGCCACCCCCACCCCACGTCGCCAGGCGCTTCTGTGTTTAAGCTGGGCGCGACCGGCTCAAACTTGAAAGGCAAAGAGGGCCTGCGGATCTCCCCGGGGAGGGAGGAAGAGCGCATCTATCATTTTTATGTGGCGTTTCAAAGGAGGAGGCCCCTGGGCGGCCTGGGGACAAAGGCTGGTGGTCGGGTTAATGGAGAACCCCAGATTTAATCATTAACGCTTAATACTAAAGCAGCCCCAGGAGGGCGCCCCAAGGTGGGGGCAGAGGGAGCCCTGGATGCTCTGGCTCAGCCTTTGGGGGGGATGGGGCGTCCTGCTGAGGCTGAGGGTGGGCCCCTGCAGGCCTATTGGGGTTTTAATCCTCTGAGAACCTAGGGCGATGGAGGAGGGGGCACCTAGGTGGCCCTTCTCATGGCTCTCTAGCCCTGGGAAGGTGGAGGCATTAGCCCACTTTTTAGGCCCGACCTGAGATGGCAGCCCAGAGACACACACGCTGGCCGCTCCATAAGGCCAGTGGCAACAGGGAGGCCCCAGAGCCAGCAATGCCATCCTGGGGCAGCCACCCCCACCCGCCTGCCCTTTCCAACCCCCCCCCCCCCACTGCGCTGGCCCCCAGCACAGCGGCTTCAGCTCTGACCTCAGTGGGCCCCGCATACCCCCTCCCTCCCAGCCACTCCCTGTCCCCTGCCTCCCGCCCACACACTCCGCGCCTGCTCTTCCCTCTCCCCCACTACCCACGGCATGGCAGTCTTTTACCTGGAGCTGGGGGTGGGCTGCCTCCCTCCGTTTTTCCCCAAGTGCCTGGACTTGAAGTGAGACAGCCCGGGCCCCTAGGGCCCTTGCACCGCTCAACGGCTCCCCAGAAGTTCATCAGCACCCTCCCTGGGTCACTGTGTTTCCACTTCTTGTAACTTTTTTTTTTTTTTTTTTTTTTTAGCGTTGAAGTTTAGTACCCTAAGCGGTGTTCAGCTGGGTGAATTCTCTATCATAAGCTGAACAACCTATGAATCCAGCAATCAGTTAATGCTGAATTCAGAAAACAGAATTTTCTGGGCTCCTGGGAGCTACCTGCCCCCCCCATCTCTTTCCAGTCGCTGTCTCCTTCCCCAAAGGGTGACCATTCATTCTCCCAACTCTTTTTTTTTTTTTTTAATTATTTATTTTTGAGAGACAGAGAGAGACAGCCCAAGCAGGGGAGGGTCAGAGAGAGGGAGACACAGAATCTGAAGACAGGTTCCAGGCTCTGAGCTGTCAGCACCGAGCCCGATGCGGGGCTCGAACCCACGAACCATGAGATCATGACCTGAGCCGAAGTCAGATGCTTAACCGACTGAGCCACCCAGGTGCAGGTGCAGGTGCCCCTCTCCTGACTCTTAACAGCATAGGTTAGATCTGCCCATTTTTCACATCATTCATACAAATGAAAATCCCAGGCCCAGCTTTCCTGAAGCCTTCTGTTCGTGAAATTCACCTGCGTTATTGTGTTTACATGTAGATTGTCCATTCTCATCACTGACGCATATGCATTGTATGTATTTTTATGATGATAAAATATGTATAATACATGGATACTAATCCTGGCTTTCCATTGACCTCTGTTGATACTTTAAAAAAATTACTAAGGGGTAAAATAATAGACTTAATTAAAAATGGAAACAACAGCACAGTGGATCGCAGATGGGGCAAAAATAGTAAGTGTGGTGCATGAATTGTGACATTTCTGACCTGCTAATTTAGGGTGATGGAGTGTCTCATCGTGCATCTGTGTTCAAGTTTGAGCCCTTTTAAACCTTGTCAAATGAGAGCTTAATAAAACCTGACCACGGGGGCACCTGGGTGGCTCAATCAGTTAAGCGTCTGACTTTGGCTCAGGTCATGATCTCGTAGTTTGTGGGTTCAAGCCCCACGTCGGGCTCAGCGCTGGCAGTGTGGCGCCTGCTTGGGATTCTCGGTCTCCCTCTGTCTCTGCCCCCCACCCTCTCAAAAATTAAAAAAAAAATTATATAAAAATAAAACCTGACAATGATTTTCAGCTGTCTTACAGGCCAGGTGCCATGTTAATACCCCACTTAGAAGGACACGAGGGCCCACGGAGTACAGGTGTGTAGGCTCTGGGACCTCTGTCGTAGCCCCTCTGAAAGCATAAGGGGACTGAACCTGCCCCAAGGCTCCCAGGACACACAGCTGACCTTTCCCACCTCCCAGTGGGAAAATTCTCCAGCAGGAGATAAGATCAGTGTAGTCAGGGCCTTTCAGAGGGCCTCCTGCCTGGGGAGCAGGATCCAGGGAAACAGTACAGATCTGGCTTAAGCCAAGCGCCACCAGGGCCTCTCTCTCCATCTGGAGTTCATGTCAATCTGTTCTAGTTTCCCTGCTGAGGGGGGACCCTCCTGGGAATAGCACCAGGCCAGGACCCCCCAGGGGGTTGGAAGCTGGGCGGCCCCAGGAGAAATCTGAGACCCTGCCTTGGGCTCAATTAGGTATGGATTCCCACCTTTCTCTCCCAGGAGAGGAAAAGTCACTTGCAGACCCTAAGCGGGAGGTGATACTGACTTGTTTACTTTCAGATAATGCTTTGAGAGTCCTGTGACTCATTAATCTTGGAGACCTGATCACCCATGGTTGATAGCTCCCACTTAAGGAGGCTGAGAAGAAAGGCCAGTTCTCTCCCTACAGATCCAGATAGGAATCCCAGCTCCCCTGTCCTTTCTGCCACGGGGGTGGGGGAGGGGGCGTTTGCTAGTCCCTTAACCCCTCCCAGCCTTAATTTCCTGGTCTGCAATGTGGACGGTAATACATCCATCACAGGACAGTGGTGAGAATTACATGCGTTAGTGACGGCCGAGCATTTAGCATAGAAAAATCCAGGAAGCCAGTAAGCGGCGTGGGTCTCCGTGTGGGGGAAAAGGGGTGGGGGAAATGTCTAACTTTGAAGCCTGTTGCTTTTTTGTTTTAATCGAGGTACAGCTGACACACAACATTACATTAGTCTCGGGGGTAGAACATAATGAGTCGGGATTTCTATATATTGTGAAACAATCACAATCAATCTCGTTAACATCCGTCTCCACACGTAAGGAGTTGTTTTCTCTTGTGATGAAAATTTTCAAGATTTACTCTATTAGCAACTTTCAAATATGCAATGCTGTATTATTTTTTTAATGTTTATTTATTTTGAGAGAGAGGGAGAGAACCGGTGGGTGTATGTGAGAATGCGGGAGGGACACACAGGGAGGGAAAGAGAGAGTCTCAAGCAGGCTCCGAACTATCAGCTCGGAGCCCTTCCGTGGGGCTCCATTTCATGAACCTGTGCGAAGTGACCGGAGCTGAAGTCAAGAGTTGGACGCTTAACCCACTGAGCCACCTGGGGGCCCCAATACGGTATTATTAACCACAGTCGCCATCCATATGTCACATCCCCGTGACTTATTTATTTTAAAACTGAAAGTTCGTACCATTTGACCCCTTTCACTCATTTCCCCCATCCCCAACCCCACCTCTGGAAATCACCAATCTATTCCTTTTATCTATGAGCTTGTATTTTTTAAAAAACTTTGGTTCTTAGATTCCACATACAGTGAGATCATACAGTATATGTCTGTACCTTATTTCAGTTAGCATAATGCCCCCAAGGTTCACCCATGTCTTTGCAAATGGCAAATTTTCATTCTTTTTAATGGTTGAATAGTATTTGTATGTGTGTGTGTGTGTGTGTGTGTGTGTGTGTGTGTGTATCGCACCTTCTTTATCCATTCACCCTGTTAGAAGTGTCAATGGACACTTAGGTTGTTTCATATTATCTTGGCTATTGTAAGTAATACTGTGATAAACAGGGAGTGCATATATGTTTTTGAATTCGTGTTTTCATTCTCTTTCGGTAAAATACCCAGAAGCGGAATTGCTGCATTATACGGTAGTCCTGTTTTTAATTTTTTGAGGAACCTTCATACTATTTTCCACAGTTGTACCAGTTTGCTTTCCCGCCAACCGCGCACAAGGGCTCCCTTTTCTCCACATCCTTGCCAACACTTGTTATTTCTTGTCTTTTTGATACTAGCCATTCTAACAGGCGTGTGGTAATATCCCACCGTGGTTTTGATTTCCCTGATGGCGAGTGATGTTGAACATCTTTTCATGCGTCCGTCGGCCATCTGGACGTCTTCTTTGCAAAAGAAACCAGTTGCTTTATTTTTAACCCCAATTCTGGGCATTTCTTCACTCAGATTCCGTTTTCTCTTTGAACAGAAGAGAGAAAGGAAAGAGGTGGAGGTCTGTCAGGCTAAGGGTGTCTCTGGTTGGCTCAGGAGCTCTGGTTCTCCCCACAGCCAGGTCCTCTATGAGCTTCTTTCTTTCCAATGCAGTGTCTCCAAGAGGAGCTGGGGTGCTTCCAAAGGGCTGTCTTAGCGTCCTCAGCAAAAGTCCCAGAGCAGAAATCTAGCAAAAGCTTGGTAGCGCCTTTGCTACTGGGAAACCTACTCTCTACTCACTACGGGCCTCCCTTTGTGACTTGTAAACAAACACGTAACACTTCAAATGCTTTAAAAAAAATTATACCCGTGTAGATGCATGTCGAAGGCAGCAGTTTTCCTAAGAACCAAGAGGTAGAAGCCTCCCACGTGTCTATTGACAGACGAATGGACCAACGACAAGGGGGTGTATCCCTACAATGAGGTATGATCCAGCCTTCCAAAGGAACGCTCTTTTTTTTTTTAATGTTTATTTATTTTTTTGGCAGAGAGGTGGAGCGCAAGCAGGGGAGGGGCAGAGAGAGAGGGAGACACAGAATTGGAAGCAGGCTCCAGGCTCCAAGCTGTCAGCACAGAGCCTGATGCGGGGCTCGAACCTGCAGACGGTGAGATCATGACCTGAGCTGAAGTCCGACGCTTAACCGACTGAGCCGCCCAGGCGTGCCTGGAATGAAGTTCTGACACATGCACCTGACATATTGATGAAACTTGAAAGTGTTATGCTAAGTCACAAAAAGACAAATGCTATATAATGCCACTAATATGAAGTTCCAATAGTAGTTAATTCATCCGGACAGAAATAGGATGGCAGTTACCAGGGGCTGAGTAGGGAGAGTTGTTTTGGATGTAAAACTGAAAGTTCCCATCCTGGAACACCCCCCCGCCCGCCACCAGCCAGGGGACTGGTCACCCAAGCAAAATTGCTTTATCATATTCTAATCTGGTTGTTTCCTGCCTCCCCCTAATTCACGAGTACGTTACTGAGCAGAGGCTGTGCTGGTGCACATTCCACACGGTTTCCCTTAATTTCGCCAACGATCCGATGAGGTATTAGTATCATTGAAGCCCACACACCTTATGATTCCTGTGGTCAATGCTGCTGGGACCAAGCAGGCTTTCTGGGGTTGCGCCGAGAGAAAACTGGACTAGGCTCAACAATTTAGCTGCACGCTCCAGAAAGCACTAGCTCCTGGCAGCAGGTTACGGACTCATTTTCTTATCCAGACCACATGCTTGCTCGTGGATACTCACTTCAAGTTCATTTATTTTTGAGAGAGAGAGAGAGAAAGAGAGCAAATGGGGGAAGAGCAGAGAGACAGGAGAGGGAGAGAATCCCAAGCAGGCCCCACGCTGCCAGGATAGAGCCTGACGCGGGGCTCGAACTCACAAGCTGGGAGATCATGACCAGAGCCGAAGTTGGACGCTGGCATCACTGGACCACTCAGGTGCCTCATGGGTACTCACTTCAAGCCCCTTGCCTTACCATGCTCACCAATCAAGGAGTATTATGTCATAAATTCTGCCCAGTCCTAACCAGTCTTTCCAGAAACAGACTCCACCCTGGACTTCCAAGCCTGCCAGTATATTTCCCCTGGCTTCCCCCTCCAGAGACGCTACTAGGATGGTCAAGGTGGCGTGCTCCCTGCTAGACTCTCCTGCTGGCCTTCTTTTTCCCAGTGTAGAGGCGAGGCATCTGAGGCTCAGATTCAGTTTCCCTTCTGATAAGCCGTGAGTACTTACTGTGTTCAGGACCTGCAACGTGTTGCAGTGTCAATGTCTTGCATGGTAGTTCGCTTGATATTGACAATTCTGAGACTATTAATTCCAAGCATGAATCCCTATTTTGCAAATGAGGCTACTAAGGACCAGAGAGGCTAAACCACTTGCTGAAGGTAAAACAGCTAGTAAGTGATAGAACAGCGTAGGAAAATGTCCATCCAACTTCCTCTAAAGCATCTCCAGATATCCCCAGGGGCTCCCTAGTGCCCCCCAACATAGCTCTCGTTCCTTCGTCTGAAGCTGTCCTCAGCCAGTCCTCCTTGTAAGCAGTACCTCCCCCCCTTCCCCTCTAGCCCCCCCGCCCCCACGGACACCAGCCACTAGCCCTTCTCCTGGGTGCCAGCCTGCTCCCACCTGAAATGCCCTCCAGCCTCCTTCAGGCCACCTGACTCCACCCCACTCCATCACTTCTGCTACCCAGAACCTTCCTACTTTCCAGCTTTCTTTTTTTTTTTAATAATAGTTTATTGTCAAATTAGTTTCCATATAACACCGAGTGCTTCTCCCCACAAGCCATTTGCTCTGCATTTACCTTTTCATATGCTCAGGGTTCCCCTCCCCCCACCCCGCCAAGAAAGCTGCAAGCTTCCGGAGGCTTCTTGTCTCGGACCACCTTTGTCTCATCCACAGCCCAGTGCCCCAAGGGTGGTTCACCGGGTAGCTATGAACCTTGGTCAGGCCCTCCTGAGCCTCGGTTTCCTCATCTGTGAAATGGGGATGATAATGTCACCTCACAGGGCCCTTGTGAGACTCCGTCAGTTGATAGCTGTGGAGATACTTTAACAAAAATTTTTTTAATGTTTTTTGTTTATTTTTGAGTGGGGGGTGGGGAAGAGGGGCAGACAGAGAGGGAGACAGAATCACAAGCAGTTTCCATACTGTGAGCACAGCCCGACGCAAGTGCCGATCTCACAAACCGTGACATCATGCATGACCTGAGCCAAAGTCAAGAGTCGGACGCTTAACTGACTGAGCCACTCAGGCTCCCCAAAATACTCTGAATCTTGATGGACGTTTTGATGAGGTTTCTCTCTTGAAGCAAAACCCCACATGGATGGGACAACCTTACAACTTGTCTACACTCACAAACGCCTCAGAGAAAACTCCCGTCCCTCTGGGTAGGGTTCGCTCAAACTCTTGTGTGGCCAGCCCAGGGGTGAGCTGGGGCCAACGGGAGAGCCTGTGGGTGAGGTGTCAGGTAAGCAAGGCCGAGACATCGCTAGCGCCCGGATGAGAGGCCCCTCCTCCCTCCCTCCCTTCCTTTCTTTCTCTTCTTAGTCGTTCTAATAGGTGTATATGGCCTTGTAACTTAAGTTTCGGGTGCTGGGGGCGCCTGGGGGGCTCAGTCAGTTAAGGACCTGACTCTTGATTTCAGCTCAGGTCATGCATGGTCTCACGGTTTCATGAGTTCGAGCCTAGCGTTCGGCTCTGTGCTGCCAGCATGGAGCCTGCTTGGGATTCTCTCTCTCCTTCTCTCTGCCCCTTCCCCTGTTTGTGCTCTTTCTAGGTCTCTCTCAAAAATAAATTAAAAAAAAAAAGATCAGGGTGCTGATAAGTTCACTGGGGCAGTTATGAGCGGTTTAAACACCAGATTTGTTTTCTCACAGTCCTGGAGGCTGGGAGTCTGAAGTCTGGGCCTCAAGAGGCCTGATTTCTTCTTGGCTTGCGAATGGCCAGTTCTGACTGTATCTTCACACTAGGGACTCTCCGCACGTGCACATTTCTGGCATCGTTCCCTGTGTCCACATCTCTTCTGTTCAGAACACCGTCATGTAAGGCCCACCCAAAGTGCCTTATTTTAATGGAAACCCTCCTTTTCTCCAAATACATCCTGGAGAACTGAGCGTTAGGATTTCAACATAGGGATCTTCGGGGGACACAACTCAGCCCAGGACAAGCCCAGGCACACAGAATGGAAACACTGCTGAGCAAGGGGCCTTTCTGTGGGAAAGGTGAGAAAATTCCCCGAGTCCGTGGGGCTCAGAGTGGGATCCACCACCTTGGGACTACATGCTGGAAGCCTTACTCCATCGGGAGGGGGAGAAGAAGCCCAGGCCGTAGAATCAGACCCCAGCTCTCGCCCCGAGCCTGCCGTCTCCCGGCCCCACTGCCCCCTCCCGGACTCCTGACCTTGAGCGGGTCGCCTGGTCTCAGGCCGGCTTTCAGCGTCTGTAACAGAAGGGAGACGGCCTGGTGGCGAGCAGTTACGAGGGTAACCGTGCAGGGGTTCTGGCAGCCGCGCTGTGTGGGAACTACAACTTTCTTTGTTATTATTTTTCTAATTCACTTTTGCTTCTCTGTAGCTGAGCTGTAGGGAAACTTTTGGCATTTTCCCTACCTCCTGGGGTTTGTGTTAAGGTCCAAGTGCTTAGCAAATGTCAGCAGCTGGATTTAAAGATTTGGTAAAATTGACTACTGGAGACTCGCAATGTGCTCATACATTTGTGCATGATCAGAAAGTAGTCAGTGCTCTGGACAGTGTAGTCGCTGAGGGGGCACCTGGGTGGCTCAGTCCGTTAAACATCAGACTCTTGATTTCAGTTCAGATCATGATGGATTGAGCCCCATGCTGGGCTCCACCCTGAGCATGGAGCCTGCTTAAGATGACCTCTCTCCCTGCCCCCCCCAACAAATAAATAAGCCTTATTTATTTTTGAGAGAGAAAGAGACAGAGTGCGAGCAGGGAAGGGGCAGAGAGAGAGACAGAGGGAGACAAAGAATCGGAAGCAGGCTCCAGGTTCTGAGCTGTCAGCACAGAGCCCGATGAGGGGCTCGAACCCATGAACCATGAGATCGTGACCTGAGCCAAAGTCAGACGCTTAACTGACTGACCCACCCCGATGCCTCTATCAATAAACTTTTTAAAAAAAGGAAAAAGAAAGTTAGCCATTGGGACTATTTCCCAAACATCTAAGATGTCTCCGCCTCCCTGCCTCTTTCCGTGGCCTGCCTAAATAAATTCCCCTCTCCACCTGCATTTCTCATGGAAATATGCATATGCTTCGTAAAAATGCACGCGATCCATTCTCGGCCCCCGGGAGAGAAGACGGACCGACAGTAAGCAGATGCCAGGACAGAGCGTGCAGGGACGGGCCGCTGCAGGAGGGAGGTCCTTCCTGCACCCCCACAGCCTTCCTGCCGCCGCCCAAGCATGGACGACCGGGCGCCGGCCCCAGGACCCACCAGCACGGAGGGTTCACAACCGAGGAGACCCAGGCTTCTGTCGGTTCGCTAAGCCAAATCAGAGCGTGTTTTCTTTTCCGAGGCCTCGGGAGCAAGGAACGTGGAATGAAAACCACACTATCGGATTGTCTTTGTTCCCTGACTGCACAGATGCCTCCTGACCTTGCTCCCCGGGGCCCTGCAGGGACTGTGCCCTGAGCCTTTGCAGTCATCAGTCCGAGGTGACAAAATGTGCACGTACGATTCCGCACAGAGGAGCGGCCTGGAGCATCTGGGCCCGGATTTTACTTGGAGAAATGAGGGAGAAGCCATGGCACTTTCTCCAACGTTCCTGCAACCGTAGCCTCCATGGCCAAGAGGACCAGGATGGGGCCATCCCACTACTCCAGGGCCACCTGCCACCTTGTCCCTGTAGGGACTCTGAGCTCCAAGAAAAGCAGCCTGTCACCACCACAAGCCTGGCCTTCTCCCTCCTTTATGGCTCTGCTCCCCCCTCCCCTCTATGCAGCTCAACCAATATCCCCCGAACACTTCTGTTCTTCTTACCCCAGCTGGGTAATGGGGACATAGGGGTGAGTTAGATGCGGTGACAGCGCAGTCTGAGGGAGGAGGCAGGGCCCTATGCAGACCGGCACAGCACAGTACACTAAGGACCAAGATGGCAGGGCTCAGGCGCTGTGAGAGAGCAGTGCCCAACCCAGCCTGGAGGGGGAGGCAATCAGGGGAGGCTTCCTGGAGGAGAGTTCTGAGCAGAGGGAGTTGAAGGCATTGTAGGCAGAAGGGATAAGGGGGGAGGAGTCGGCTTTCTCTGCCTCAAGGAGACCATTCTTCCCTGGGTCTTCTTACCCCTCCGTGCAACCCAAATCTCGCTTACTGCCCACAGCTCTGGGTAGCAATGTGTTCATCTGGTGTGTGTGTGTGTGTGTGTGTGTGTGTGTGTGTGTGTGTGTTAGAGAGAGAAAGAGAGAGAGAGAGAGAGAGAGAGAGAGAGAGAGAGAGAGATCGGTAGCCCCCTTCCAGCCTCTATGCCACCCTCATTTAAGCTGGCGAAGCAAACATGAGTGGCTGTGTCTGCAGCACAGCCCCCAAAGCCTTGCACCCTGGCTGGCTGGGCTCGCCCCCACCTAGCTGCGTTTCTTTAACTGCAACACGGATAATCATGGTTCCAGGGTTCTTGGGGAGACGATGTAAACTGATGGGCATGTGCAACTCATTGAGCAGGTGCCTGGCACACAAAAATTGCTCAATAAATGGTAGCTGTTGTTCTGGAGCTGCCGTGCGCGGCGCTGGCTGCCACCCCGGAGGCCTGAGGGCACAGTGAGAACAGCTCAAGTGAGTCCGGGCCTAGCTCTGCCACTTCGGACTGGCACCCAGGACCTCCGCCGGGCCTCGCTGTCGCACTGCCCTCCTCCCTGTCACACTGCCCTCTTCCCCAGCGCCCCACACCGCCCTCAGGTCTCCCATCGGCCCCTTTGGAGTCACACTGACCCAGCACACCTGACTTGTGGGCCCAGGGGCCACCCCCTCAGGGGCCAGGAACCTCCCTGCCTCCTCCACACGCCCATCTCCAGCTCAGCAGCGGCTACAGGATCCCTTGCTGGATCCCGGCCAGCCTCTCCCCTCCCAGGGGCACCCGGCGGACTGCTGGCACTGACTCCCACTTAGCTGCCCAGCCATCCATCCTCCAGGAGAGGCCAGGTGGTCTCCACGGAGGCCCACGCCCCTGGGACCACCCCAGCATTGCCCTTCCTGGTCACCAGACCACAGCCAATTCGCTGCTAAAGACCCCATGGGTAACATCGGGCAAACAGGGATGAGAAAGTGAGAATCCCACAGTGCGTGACCAGAGCCATGTCTGGCCTGTGTCCGGGAGCAATGAATGTTTTCTTCTTTTTAAAAAATTTTTTAAAAAATGTTTTATTTATTTTTGAGACAGAGAATGAGCAGGGGAGGGACAGAGAGAGAGGGAGACACAGAATCCGAAGCAGGTTCCAGGCTCTGAGCTGTCAGCACAGAGCCCGATGCAGGGCTCGAACCCACAGACGGCAAGATCATGACCTGAACTGACGTCGGACGCTTAACCGACTGAGCTACCCCAGCGCCCCAATGAATGTTTTCTTAAAAAGGATGTGTGGTTAGACCAAAGCCACCACCCAAGTGCCAGGAGCAAAGAGTGCTCAAGACAGGTCACCTCCTGAATCAGAACTCATGACTGTCCTTACAGCTTCGCTTGGGGACCTGGGGAGGCAGGGGATCTGACTAGAGCACTGCAAGATCATGACTGGAGCCAAAGTCGGAGGCTTAACTAACTGGGCAGTCCAGGTGCCCCTGTAATTCTTTTTGTAAATATTTATTTATTTTGAGAGAGAGAGAGAATATGCGCACTTGTGTGAGCAGGGGAGGGGCCGAGAGAGGGAGAGAGAGAATCCCAAGCAGGCTCCACACCCTCAGCGCAGAGCCCGATGCGGGGCTCGATCATGAGATCATGACCTGAGCCAAAATCCAAAGTCAGACGCTTACCCCACGGAGCCAGCCAGGGGCCCCTAAGTTCCTCGAATTCTAAAAAAAAACAGGGACCCAGATTTTCACCACCAAGTTTCCTTCTGAGACTCTGGGGTTGCAACTTGGTTGCAAATTCGTGGGTTTCTCCCAGGCTTTCCTGAAATCCCAAAGCAGGAGAGGCCGGGGACGGCTCGCCAAATGCCCTTCTTGCCTTTCGGGGGGCAGTTAGTTTCCCCTTCTGTGGTTCCGCGCTGGCTCCTGGCAGAGCCACGTCTCCCGCGGCTGTGAAGCCACAGGAGTCCCTGCAAACCCCACCAAAAGCTGAGCGTTGTTTGTTTTAAGAACTAGCACCTCCGGCAAAGTCAGGGTAGCTCAGCACTCCTGTCCTGCCTGTGCCGGTCCCTGCCGCTGTTGGCCTCCACGCGGGGCCCTGGCCCTGCCCCCAGGGAACCAAGTGTGGGGACAATCCAGGGAAAGGAAGGGAAGGGGAGCCAGGGAGACCAGCCGGGGCGTTGCCCCCAGTCACCGCATCCCCTCAAGACAGCTCACGGTCCTCAGGCCAGCCCCTTTCCTGGATCTTTAGTGCAGCTCCCCTACCCCTCGCACCCCCTCTCCCCCGTGCCGAGCCCGGTCAGGTGGAACCACACGATGATGCTCAGTCGACCCCACGCTCGGTGCTTCACAGCCTTGTCCACTTGATTCAAGTGAAATGCCAAGGTTCTCGGTCGTAATCCAATCCCCCTTGTCCTGCATGGCCCCTGCGGGAACCTCGTGGGCTTGCTGTGGGCCACCAGCTCCGGATCAGAGGCCTCCCAGCTCCACACCCCTCCCCGTCTCTCCCTCCCACTCCACTGAAAATGCAAACCTTCTGTGTTTAGCACAGGCCTGTCAGTCAGAGTGTAACACCAGACAAAAAAATCATCTCCGTGGGTGGCTTGGGGACTGCGTGGCTGCCAGAGCTGCCTGGGCCGACCCAGACTGTGGACTTTGGCTCGGCAAGGGGGGCAGCTGCTGCCTGGGCTGCTGCTCTGGAAGAGTGGGCGGGGAACAAGAGCATTCCCTAAGCGCCTGCTCCCTGACTGGCTTCATGGCCGGCTTTTAAAATGTCATCAGTTTCATCGATTCCTCGCAACAGTCCTGAGCGGTGGACTTTGTCCTTAGCACAGTCCTGAGTGCCACAGTCCTGAACCCACTTTACAGATGGGCAAACAGAGGCACAAGACTTTTCCGACTCCACTCTCCTTACGAGGGCCAGAGCCAGGGCTCAAACTTGATTTCCCCTTTTCCCCCCGACACCTCCTTTCCCAGGCCTTTGCTTTTTGCCTCACGGGAAGTGCTCTGGCAGCGGTAGCAGTCATTTCATATCAGCAGGGCATGTAATCTAGGAAAGAGGGACAACGTTTGAAACCAGGACGGCCCTAAAGAATTGCATTGTCGGGACGCCACCTGCAGGGTTGGTGCAGGTCCTGACCCCGCCCTGTAACTGCTGGAGGAATTAGCACCTCCAGGGTGGGGCAGATTTCCACCCGCAGACTCGGGTGACACTGCCGTCAGGCATCTCCGTCACCACCGCCTCACCACAGCCCGGCCACGCCAACGTCCCTGCGTATCTCCGATCCTTCGCCTCCAGGCTCCTAGCTCAGCACACGGGCTTTTCGAGTCTCCTTCCTGACAAGCCAAGTCTACATCTTTGGCATCTGTCATTGTTGCCAAGAGGCGTCTCTGAGACTGGGAGTAGCCGGTGCGGGTGTTCCCGCCTCAGGAACGGGGGTGCAATGCCATCTGTGGAGCCTTCCGAAGCTCCGATTCTGTAAAACGACGCCAGAGCCCAGGAGTTTGCTTATTTACAGGCTCCCCCAGTGACTGATGCTGGCGGGCCGGGCACTGCCCCTTGAGAAGCCCGAAGGACACCTGAGCAAGCTTTCCAGATGGCTTAACGCTCGAGAAGAGAAAACGCTTTGGGAAAAGGGGCGTGCGAACCGTCTAGAGATGCGTTGGGGGTGGGGAGGCGTGTGGAGTGTGTTTGGAACCAACACACGTGGACCTCCCCGCCCCCAACTCGGAGCTGGTGGTTTTAGATATTTCGTCACCTTTGGACCCTGCAACAGCCTTGCAAGGTCAACCGGATTACTAGCACTTCCTGCCAAGAAGGGACACTGCGGCCGGGGGAGGTTAGGGACACGCCCACATTTTCACAGCTATCAGTAAAGACCCAGAATTTGAAGCCATTGTCTGGCTGATTCCGGAAGACCTATTTACAAAGATTGGTCTGTCAATGACTGAGCAGTGTCGGGCCAGGCACAGAATTGGTGTCAAAAGCATACCCGTTCGGCGATGGAAGAGGGCGTGCGGAAGCGCGCGGGGAATGAATGAGTGAGTAAACGAGAGAGAACAAAACTGCTTTGAGATTAAGGAAACCCGCCCGAGAGGCTCCCTCTATGACTCAGGCCCAAACATCGCCTCCCGCAGCTTCTTTAATCTGAAAGGTGACCCGGCTAAATTTGCCCAGTTGATAAGCCCCTGCAACTCACCTGCACCTTTAATCTGCAACCTGAACCCAAACAGGAAGCTGGGGCCAGAGATAAGGCTGAGGGAGGCAATCCTGGAATGATTACCAGACTGGAATTAGCCATTTCACTTGATGTCGCAACAAGGAGGAGGTTGGGCGCCCCCTAGGTGCCGCGCGGTGCCCCAGGCTCCAAGGATGAAGCAAGAAACCAGACAGCGCCTGCCCTCTGGAGGCTTGTGGTCTACTGGGAATCTAGGGTCAGAGATGCGCTTGTGCAGGGCCTGAGTGATGGGCAGGGGGAGGGGCATGGAGGCGTGGGCTTCAGGCTGGGGCCTCAGAGGTGAGAAGCATCCTGGCTGGAGTTAGCAATGCCAAGGATGCAATCCCTCCCCACCCAACCGTGTAAGGCAAATTGATGCTTGCGGGGGTTGGTTTTCCTGTTCTTGGTCAAGACCGCTTTCACCAAGCCCTCCTTCATCCCCACCACCGAGGGCGCCCTCTGCACCTGCCTGCCAGCTTTGTCTCTGCACCTGCCTCTCCACTTTGTCTCTGCTTTGCCTCCAGGAGCAGCTGCACAGCCCGACCTTTTCACTCAGCTTCTCACCTGCCTTCCCGCCCCCCTCCGGCAGTGTGCGCTGAGGCCCTCTCATCCTGGACCACTAGCTTGTCCTAGGTTTTCATGGATTTGGCTTCTGGGTGGCTCTGGTGGTTAAGCATCTGACTCTCGGTTTCGGCTCAGGTCATGATCTTGTGGTTTCATGGGTTCGAGCCCTGCGTCAGGCTGCACTGTCTGCACAGAGCCTGCTTGGGATTCTCTCTCTCTCTCTCTCTCTCTCTCTCCCTCTCACTTGCTCATGCTGTCTCTCTCTCAAAATAAATAAATAAAACTTAAAAAATTTATAAAGGTCATATGAAAAAATTAAGGTGCACATAAAATGTATGCTACTCTATTTTTATAGTCAAAGGTAAGAAATGCTCAAAACTCATTGCTTCCTAGCTATTTTACATATTTTTAATCTATTATTATACATTTACTCTTATTACTTATAAATATATTTATTATTTAATATTATTTACATTCACATCCACTGCATCTGTAGGTTGGAGATACTACGTAATGGCAGGACTGAGCGTCTCCTTCCAACTCTGTTCAGTGATGTCACCTTCGCAGTCTGAAATGGCCACGACGGGAGTATTTACACCATGGGAATTGGTGTGAGCTATTGTTATGTTTATTGTCTTGATTTAAGAATGTGATTGAGAAAAATGTTAATGATACAGTTAAACGTGTAAGTCTGTTGTGTATCATACTTACATTGTGAATGGTATAAAAAATCATGAAAACACTCTTGCGGTATTAGAAAAGTATTATTATCTGATTCAGCAGAGAGATCCGTCACCTCGGTGACAAATGAGTGAAGTGCCAATATACATCTTCACTGTGTCATGTGTGTCGTAGGAAAATACCAACCAGCACGTGTTATCTGTACATTCATTTGAAGTACGCTCATTGTCAGCGATATGACTGACTTTGCTGATTCAAATTGTATTCAAGCGTTGATTCATAGTCTGATTTTGTGACACTGTTGACAAGTAAATTACAAAGACTATGGATTTTGCAAGAAATAGGTCACGTTGAAGTTTAAGGTGTGAGGAATTTACAATAAAGATTATTGAATACTGTTTTCTGTAAATTAAAAAATTTTTAAATGTTTATTTATTTTTGAGAGAGAGATACAGAGCATGAGGAGGGGAGAGACAGAAAGAGAGGGAGACACAGGCTGTGAGCTGTCAGCACAGAGCCTGATATGGGGTTCAAACTCACGAACTGCAAGATCATGACCTGAGCTGAAGTCAGACACTTAACCAACTGAGCCACCCATGTGGCCCCGTTTTTAATAAATTATATGCCATAATCCTTTATAACAGTTCTATTTAGAATATACTTATGTACGAACATGTGCACACTTTTTTTTGGAGAGCTGGGTTGCCTCCTGGGTTTGGAGAATTCCATCCATTTATCTCATTCAAACATATACTTCTCTGCCAGGCAGTTCTCAATCCCTTTCCAATCTTTCCCTTCGCAGACTCACAAAATGAGTTTTCATTTTAAAGGTAAGCTCCGTCTCCCCTCACTCACAACATTTGAAAGAAAAGAGACAAGAGAAAAGTATAAATAAAACCTTCTGGAGAATCTCCATCTTTGGGACAGGGCTGTTGCGCCTGCGCAAACCGAAAGGGCCCTGGACACGGGCCTTTCAAGGTCCCCCTTGTCCCAGCCCCTGAGACATGCTGGCTTGGGACCCAGACCCCTTGCCTGGGCCTTCACGCATCCCATCTTGTTAGAGACCCTTATCAGGAAAGAGGAGGCGGCCTCTTCTGCAGCGTCTGCTCAACACCTGTTTACTTCCTTAGGAGTTTCTAGACTGTCTAGAAAAGATGGAGAGAGTTCGCTCTGCCGGGGCTCAAGGACACCATCATGGGGCTGATGAGGGAGGCATCGCAGTAAGTCACCATTTTTGCATCCTGGACATCACAGGCTTTTCCCATTGTGATGTTAGATGATATAATTAGGCCCCTGCAGAAATCGTCAGAAGCGGCCTAAGTCTGTTGCAGATCAGGAGTCCATGGTGGCTCAGGTCAGGCTTACAGGTCTCAGTTCAGTGACTTGAAGACGCAGCAGGAGACAGGTCTGAGTTACTGGGCACCTGGCACTACGCTAGGACATTCAATGCATTCCCTCTTAATCCGCATTGAAGCCCCACGAGGTGGATCCTCTTGTTAATCCCTTGTAAACGGGTGAGGACGATGGGGCTCAGAGACACTCCCCACTTGTTGGGCTCCCCCGGCTGATACGTGGAGACTCAGGATATAAAGCTGCTGGCTCTCCCGGTCCTGATAACCTGCTGCTGGCTGGTCTCCCCCTCTGGCCTGCCCCTCCTCCCATCGTGGCCCAAAGCGCAGTTCTGTAGGTATGGGGCCCGGACGGGGCACCTTGCTTGAACGGAATCACTCTGCCAGCTGTTAAAAAACATGATTGAAACACAAACAAATGAAAGCCGATTAATCAACTTTTCTGACTCAGTATTTCTGTCTATAAAATAGGTTATTAAGAAGGCTTAATGAGAAAAGTCTGTGAAAAGTTGCCGGAACACAGAAAGAGCTTCGGAGGGTCAACTCTAGTTAATAACACACAAGATGACTCACGAAAACCACCCTGAAGAGAGGCTGGCACATACAGTGCCTTCAGTAAATAACAGTACTTATCATGACTAATATTTCCCGCCCCTTAGTAGAGCTACAGCAAACCCATCTACGGTGACAATTCCACTATCCTGGTTTTCCCAGGACACAGAGGGTAACAGGCAGGCATCTAGGGACCAGTTAGGGTCCCATCTGCAACCTTTAATATTACTTGGGGCCCTGGGTGGCTCAGTCGGTTAAGAATCCAACTTCAGCTCAGGTCATGATCTCACAGTATGTGGGTTTGAGCCCCGCGTTGGGCTCAGAGCCTGGAGCCTGTCTTCGGATTCTCTGTCTCTGCTCCTACCCTGCTCACGCTCTGTCTCTGTTTCAAAAGTGAATAAAACATTAAAATTAAAAAAAACCTTTATTATTATTTCTGGGGGGAGGGGAAATGTGTTCTGAGTTCCAAGTAACTGACTTGTACATTGTTTGAAACACAGAGTGCATTAGTAGCTATGGACGGGCCTCTCATGGTTTTCAAACACTTTTATTTATTTTTTTTTTAGCTATGTCAAGCTTTGTTCAAACGTTGATATGAAACAGATTTTATAATCAACAAGTGCAATTGAGATCGAGGGGCCCCAGAGGGGCCTGGAGCCTGCCCCCCATGGCAGGTTCTGCCAAGCATGGAATAAAACCCCAGCCTGTACAGTTGTCAGCGGTTTATGGACTTCTGAAAACCAGCTGGATTATTCGGCTTCTTGAGAACGGTTTTGCGTCCTCCACATGGGACTGTTTAGGACGCGTGAGATGCCTTTGGTTGCAGGCTTCTGTCTTGTTTGAAATACGCCTCTGTTTAAGCAGAAGTAATCACTTCACTGTGATGTCAGGTTAATGGGGGGCTCTGCTGAACCCTGAGATATTGTCGATATTGCTTTTCCACGGATCAAACGAGGCAGATCAAAGTCGAGATTTTCAAACTTCTCCGGTAGAAGGAAATTCCTCCAGGCAAAACTTTGAGGTTTTCATAGTCTTGAAAACTAGCCTTGACTTTTCTTCTGGCAACAGAGAGGATCCTTTTATTTGTGCCAAGCAGGAATAGATTTCTTCTCAGAAACTATTTTATAGATTACGTGTCATTTCCCACTTTCCTTTTCATTCTCATAGCGATTATCTTCCTTTAAGAGAATGTCTGTGCGGCCTACAGTAGGCATGTTTCAGCAGATAAGAGCCGCAAGCCAAGCCGGCTGGGAGCACCATTGTTTCTGTAACCCTTCGAAATCCCGGCGCCCACGTGGGCAGCTTCGCGTTCAAAGAACCATAGTCTTGCAGCCAAAAAAGTAATTAAAAAAAGAATTCCAAACCTTATCCAGGCTTCTTAAAACTGTGAAGAGGATCCAAATTTAGAGTCCACTACAACAATATCTGCATTTGTGTCCCTCACCAGCGCCCACGTCCACCCTACCAGGTGTCGGGAGCCTCTTTCTCTCGAGCCTTCCTCCACACCAGCCCTTATACTGGGATGGCCATTGCGGGATTCTCCTGGGACAGCAGAGGAGGGGTGGTGGGGAGGGAAAATCTGAACACTCTCTTTTCATCTTCACGACTTTGGGTTGAGGTTTACTGTGCTCCAAATTATATTCTTGCTATTGTCCAATGTGCATAGTACAAATAGATTGTTCAACCTGATGTACTGTGGCACCTGACCCAACTGGTGCAGGGAACAATATTTATGAGTTTTAGAAGTTTCTTGTCTTACTTTACGAGGTTCTAGTAGCCCATGTGGCAAAGAAAATCTCACTCCTATATCAATAACAGAATTATTATGGCCACTCTTTCATACAGGACAAATGAGAGCATCCATGTATGTTTCCATTTGCACCTGGTTATCTATTGTAATGAAGGTTAAATAAAGTAGAAGAAGTTATTACTCTAAAAATCCATTGAAAGGTAGATGCTTGATGGTAAAATTAGAAGATCCTCCCTTGTCTCTGAAGATACAAAGTTAGTGAAATTGTGGGCAAGTCACAATGACTAGAGTGAGAAGTATCTCCCGGGTTCATTAAAGATAAACCCTTAAACATCGAAAGATGCTTAAAACTTGTTTTCAGAAAACAGTACAACGGAAAGGAAACCCTTACGAACAGGGATGAGACCACCCTGGTCTTGGCAATCATGCTCTTGTTTGCTTTAAAATGAAATTTTATCTGTGGCATCACCAGAGATGCAAAGAATTGACATGATTAATGAAACTGATGAATTCCCTGTCTTTAAGAAGTGTCTGCTCCAGAAGTCATGGTCAATGGCAAGCAGACACTGACCGGATGCAGTGGTCTAAGTAGGCTGGCCTGTTACTGGGCTAGAAGCTCACACAGTGGAAGCACAAATTAAGGGTGCCCAAGTCTCCCTGTGGGTAACAAGGGCTGGTGAAAGCCACACCAAGCAGAGGGGATCGGGAAGGAGGTTCCAGACTGAGGGAACAGCTTGTGAAAAGGATCACATGCACGAGTGTCCATGGTAGGTTTAGGAAACAGAGCTGTCCCATGAGACTGGAATGTGGAAAGCAGAGAAAGACGCCCATGGATGGAGGGGAGGGTTTGCCTGGTGTCTGTGGAGGACAGGAGCAGAGTGACCTGGCCAGAAGGAAAAACTAAGGTTAAACAAACATGGACAGTTTATCCTGTGTAACAGAGACACCCAATTGGTAGATTGGACGCAACCATCACAACGTGAAGCCTGAACTTCCAGCCTCTTCAAGGCTTTCCACCTTTACAAAAGCCCTTCCTCCTCTGGAATTTACTAGAGGGCTCAGATATCAAGAACTTTAGCGGAGGCTCCGGGTTTCTAGGAAACACAATCCAGTACCTTCTAGTCAAAGATTGGAAAGCTTTGGAGAAGACCGTGTGGGACTACGGTAACTGTATGATTTCATGGAAGAGGCGCAGAGCTGCGTGTGCTGTTCAGGTCAGAGCAGGGAGAGAGAGAGAGAGAGCAGCAAGAGGAATGACTAAAGAGAGAAGCCTGCGAGAAACCCAAACTCTTTAGGTGGATACAAAGGTAGATGATGATGCGCAATCGATCGAGTCATGCAATTTGTATCATCTACTTGTCTCTTTGATTCTGACTCAGGAATCGCTTATGTTGCCTTTCTACTGTACATTAAAAACAAAAGTGTACCCATCTGAGCAAAGACTTTCGTCTCTGGTTCCTTCCAGTGTGGGGCGAGATCCAATTCAGAGCAGTATGGCTTTCATCTGTTACTAATGGGCCACTCTCAACAGCCCCCCTCCCCCAATCCCTCACAACGCTTAAGATAAAAAAAGACGGGAAGGTAATGATCATAAATTCTCTTAAGGATTCCAAACAACAGCGCCTCCAATCCAGGGATCCTCAGACCCTAGAGGAGTATTCCATTTCCAAACAGTGAGGAAGGCCATCATCAGTCCAAATTCTTCCCTCGGACTGAATTCTCACACATTTGTAAAGTTTCACCTATCCTTTAAAAAACGTTAACATTTGAAAGAAAATAGACGATTCAAGTTTCTATGTACATAGAATATCCTTTTCAACGGGAGAACAATAATCTCCATAAGACATTTTACAAGGAACTGAGGTCATACAAAGTACTATGTATTAAAAATTGTCCTTAACCTTTTTACTAACTGAATTGTTTTTTCTTTTTCATATCCGATTACCTTTTATTCCACTGCGCTGTTTAAAGATAGATTAGAATAACTGAGGTGAAATCAATCACACATAACCACATTTGAGTATGCTAAGAACCTGGATTTTTGTTCTGGCTTCGCCACCGACTGGTGTTTGACCTTGGGCAAAGCTTTGGACATCAGCGAGTCTTTACTTCTCAATCTGGAAATCTCTACCTAAGGTCTTTCTGCTGAACTAGCCTGTGGGTTTCTCCATTTTTGCATCCTCTTCAACTAGCATTGTGCTTGACACATAGCAGCTGCTGAGCAAGTATCTTGAATGGATGAGTGTAGAGTGATTCTCTGTGATGCTTAAAAAAGATAATGTTGGTTGAGTTGTTTTGCTACCACTTATGTTGGTACATGGTGGTCTGAGCCACATGCCTACTGCTGCCTTACTGGCACATGAGGCTGATTTTCCAGCAACCAATTAAAACCTTTTAAAAAATACCATGCGGGCCAAACAAAACATTCCTCTGATCTGTATTCAGTCTACGGAACCAAACTGTCCTCCGAGATGTGGGATTATTTGGCCTGTGCATTAGATGTTCAGTATGTGACTTGAATCTGGAAATGGGGACGTGGATGTAGCCCACGCTGTCCTACTTTACACAGTCATGTGTGCACATAGGGACTCTCACCTGAAGTGCACCCAACTCAGCAGTTATAAGATGGGCGGTGATAATCGCCTGTGGGGTCCATAGGCATCTGGCAGAAACGGTCCATGTAATGGTTCATATATAAAACACCAGCAGAACATTCCAGCGCAAAGGCTCATGGTTAAATAAAGCACCCTGTTGGTTATCCAGCTCCCCTAAAACTCATATAGGCCTGCCTCTTGGAGACTAAAATCCTAAGAGAAGAAACTGGCTGTGTCAAGTTGAGGTGGGAACTAGAATAGCAAAGCCACAGAAAGGGGCAAATTGTGGCAATTCAGAGATTTGACACAGGAACTCGGGAGCCAAGAGAAGACCACCACGTGGTAGAAGATGTCCAGGGGGACTTGTAAAAAATGTTGGAACTTATTATATCTTAGATGTATGGAAGAATAGAATAAGCACAGAACCAATTCTTCACGAGGGCCTAAGCATTTTTATGAAGTTTTATAAACCTTAAGAGAAGTCACAGAATAACTATGATGTCATGGGTCCTTTCCATATGAAGACCCGTGTCTTTCTCAAGATCTGGAAAATTCAAAATATTAACTCTGATTCTCTTTCTTGTCTCTGGTTTCTTTGTTTTCGTTTTTGTGAGTCTCTGACCAGGAAGGGTTGAAATGTTAGAATCTTTCTTCTAAGACTCTTCCCTTTCATACCTTCCTCTTTGTCCTTTGTGTTCTGGGGAGAAGGAATCCTTGGTCTGATCCTCTAGCTCAGTCGTTCAACCTTAGGGTGGGCTTGTCTGCTGGCCCTTTTAATTGTGATTATCACAGTTTAATTCCAAGATCCGTAAGTGTTCCATTTTACCAGCACGTTCTTGTTGTAGAGATGTGGGGTCCTCTCTTTAAGCCTCTGAAGATTATGCATTTTTTTTTAAAGTCTTGTTCCACGCTATTAACTCAATTTACTGGGATTTTAGCCTTTTCTGTTGTTGAGTCTGTGGTCTTTCTTGCATGGCGTTGGTGTTCATCAACTGTTACGGGTAGCTTGGTTGCAGGTGAGGTTTTGCAAACATTCTGGGCAGCAAAGTGGGAGGCAGTGAAGCACTCCTTCGGAGCGGTGCCAAGAGCAGGCTGGGCGTCACCCCCAGCCCCACTAGGAGGAGGGAGGCCGGGGTGGGAACAGGCAGGGAGACCCTGAAGACTGTAGACGCTGCTGCCACCACTGAAGGGGGCGTGTGGAGGAGGGGAGGGAAGCTCCTAGCCAGTGAGGAAGTCTTCTCCCGGGCCCACAGGCCAGGCACTGGGCCGCGCTGTCCATGACTCCAAAGCAGGGGGCCGATGGGGGACCTGAGGGCTGCACTGGGTGCGGGGGAGGAGGGCAGCACAACGTGATAGGGAAAATATGCTAATGGAAGCTTTGAGCCTGAAGGGGAGGTTTGAAAGCTGCGAGCTTCTGCAGGATGGTCAAGTCTTTCCTCCTCGGCCAGTCCCATTCTCTAGAGAAGGGTCTTCCACCCCCCCACCTGTAGGCCACAGTTCTGGGGACTGATTACAATGGGGCACTCAGTCAGGTGAAGGTTCACTTACCTCCCTGTCCCCCGGCATCCCAGTCCTCTGCAATCCCTGGTGCTCCGGAACTTTCCATCCCTCAGGCTGGGGCTCTACATTTCTGCCTCAGTGCTAGTGGTGGTGGTAGCCAAGTCTGGGGACGGGCTTCTTAAACACCCATTTCTTTGGATCGGGTTTGGTGTTTGCGCGGCCTTCATTGCTACTGCACTGGCATCTGATGCTCCCTTCCAGGAGCCGTGCCGTGTAGAGCGAGTGGCTTCCTGGCGTCCCCCAGCCCCCCTGGGGGCAGAGCCAGCTTCCTCCAGTCAGTGCCCGCTGGTCTTTCTGTTCCCTAGCTTCCCAGACTTGGCTACGGTTGTTGGTTTTCCCAGTCCGTTCGTCCCTGTGGGTTTCTGTGTTAAGAAAAATCAAAATCTCTATTTTAGAGGGTTTTGGAAGGGACAGTACGAAGACACTGGGGTCCGAGCCGCTGTCATACCGAGAGTTTGCTCTCTCTCCTCTTTGGGGTCAGCAGCTACCTGGACACTGGGGCCACTCACTGCTTTTCGTCGGGATGTTGGTACTTGAAGGCAGGCCCTCAACTAACCGCACATGCGCAGTAACTCCAGGCTGCCCCTCCTTCCCCTTCCCACGCCCTCTCCCCCGGGGCTCCCAACGGCCACCAGCCTCTCCCTCTTCTACGGAAGTTTCTCGTGCAAATGTCTGAGGCATGGGTTTCCTGTGGCCTTTTTTTCTTCTCTTTTCCGTCTATGTTGACCACCATTAATCTATGTGGACCACCACTGATCTATGTGGACCACCATTTGGCTTCTTGAAAAAGCTTTTAAAAAGTTCCTGTCTGCCTATGGCACTCTCTTATTATTTAAACCAGCCATCATTTTATTATTAAAGTGTGTATATATATATAAATTTCATGAAATTTTGGATGGAGCTGGGAATAATTACAAATGCCCAATTAAACATCTCATCAAATCTTGGCTTTGAAAATAGTCAGGCCATCTTTTCCCTCTTTTGGTGTTAGAGGGTAAGCTGGGAGGTTATATCCAACTTGGGACGGTCTTTGTCACACCAAGATCATTCCCCCATGTTTTCTCGTAGGACTTTTGTGTTACTTTTTCACATGTAAACCCTTGGTTCATTTGAATTTTTATTTGGTGTAAGACGTAGAGAGGGGTCTCGATTTTTTTCAAATGTTTAGCCATTTGTTTAAACATTCGTTATTGACTAGTTTTCTGATTTGAAATATATACTCTTCTAATTCTTGTAGCTTCATAATGTGTTGTATTGTCTGATGGGTGAAGTTCTTAATAATTTCTCTTTTTTTGTGATGAGGACTTTTCATATCTACTCTCTTGGCAACTTTCAAATATGCAATATGGTATTATTAACTAGAGTCACTGTGCTGCCCGTGACATCACCAGGACTGACTTACTTCCTAACTGGAAGTTTGTGCCTTTTGACTCCCTTCACCTATTTTGCCCATCCCCCCAACCCTTGCCTCTGGCAATGACCGATCTGTTCTCTGTACCCATAAGATTGTTATTTTTTTAATTAAAAAATTCACATATAAGTGAAATCATATGGTATTTGTCTTTCTCTGATTTACTTCACTTAGCATAGGGCCCTCAAGGTCCATCCATGTTGTCACAAACAGCAAGATTTCATTCCTTTTGTTGGCCGAATAATACTCCATTGTACATATATACCACACCTTCTTTATCCATTCATCCAGCAGTGGACACTTAGGTTGTTTCCATATCTTGCCTTTGTAAATAATGTTGTAATGAACGTGGGGGTGCGTATATCTTTTTGAATTAGTATTTTCATTTTCTTTGGATAAATACTCAGAAGTGGGATTGCTGGATCATACAGTAGTTTTAATTTAAAAATTTTAAATGTTTATTTAATCTTGAGAGAGAGACAGAGACAGAGTGTGAACAAGAGAGGGGCAGAGAGAGAGGGAGACACAGAATCTGAAGCAGGCGCCATGCTCTGAGTTGTCAGTACAGAGCCTGACACGGGGCTCAAACTCACAGACTGCGAGATCATGACCTGAGCTGAAGTCAGCCGCCTAACTGACTGAGCCACCCAGACACCCCTATTTTTAAATTTTTTTTAGGAACTTCTGTACAGTTTTCCATAGTCTACACCAGTTTACATCCCCATCTACAGTGCAGAAGAGTTCCCTTCTCTGCACATTCTTGCCAACACTTGTTATTTCTTATTTTTTTGATAATAGCCATTCTAACAGGTGTAAAGTGATGTCCCATGATGGCTTGGATTTGCACTTCCCTAATGACTAGTGATGCTGAGCATCTTTTCATGCACCTGTAAGCCATCAGTATGTCTTCCTTAAAAAACTGTCTATTCAGATCCTCTGGCCATTTTTAACTTAACCAACAAATTGGACAACCTGGACAAAATGGATAAATTCCTAGAAATACAGAAACTTCCAGCCTCAACCATGAAGAAATAGAAAATCTGAGGAGATTGATTGATAGTAAGAAGACTGAATCAAGAATCAAAAACCTCTCAACAAACAAAAGTCCAGGAGCATATGGCTTCCCTGGTGAATTCTGCCAAACATTTAAAGAAGAAATAACACCAATTCTCTCAAAATCTTCCAAAACTAGAAGAGAAGGAAGTGTGTTCAAAGTCATTTTATGAGGCCAGCCTTACTCTGATACTAAAACCAGACAGACAACACAAAAACAAGCAAACAAAAATTATAGGTCAATATCCAGGATGAACATAGATGCGAAAATCCTCACAAAGTATTGGCAAAGCAATACATTAAAAGGATCACACGCCATGATGAAGTGGGATTTATTCCAGGGATGCAAGAAAATTTCAACATTTGCAAATCGATCAACGTGATACACTACATTAACAAAATGAAGCAGGAAAATCATATGATAATTTCAGTAGATGCAGAAAAAAACATTTGTTAAAATTCAACATTCATTTATGATAAAAACTCTCAACTAAGTGGGTGTAGAGGGAACACACCTCAGCATAATAAAGGCCACATATGACACACCACAACTAACATCCTACTCTGTGGTAAGAAAGCGAGTGCTTTTCCTCTAAGATCAGGAAAAAGACGGAGATGCCCACTCTTGCCACTTTTATTCAACACAGTGTTGGAAGTCCTAACCAGAGCAACTAGGTAAGAAAAAGAATAAAGCCATCCAAAGTAGAAAGGAAAGGGTAAGACTGTCAATATTGCAGATGACATGATGATATACGTAGAAAGTCCTAAAGACACCACCCAACACTATTAGAATTAATAAACGGACTTAGTAAAGGAGCAGGATACAGACTCGATACTGAAAAATCTGATGTGTTTCTACACATTAATAATGATCAGAGGCACCTGGGTGACTCAGTCTGTTGAGGTCCTGACTTCGGCCCAGGTGGTGATCTCACCGTTGGTGAATCTGAGCCCCACATTGGGCTCACTGCTATCAGTGTGGAGCCCACTTTGGATCCTCTGTCCCGCCACCCCTGCCCCTCCCTGCTCATTTTCTCTCTCTCTCTCTCTCTCTCTCTCTCTCTCTCTCTCTCTCTCTCTCAAAAATAAAAGTAGACATTAAAAAATATGATCAAAAAGAGAAATTAAGAAAACAATTCTATTTAAAGTTGCATCAAAAAGAATAAAAGAACTAGAAAAAATATAACCACACAGGTGATAGACCGGTACACTGAAAATTATAAAACACTGATGAAAGAAATTAAAGAAGACACAGATAAATGGAAAAATATGCTGTGCTCGTGGGTTGAAACAATGAATGTTGTTAAAATGTACCCACTGCCCAAAGCAATGTATGGATTCAATGCAGTTCCTGACAAAATTCCAGTGGCATTTTTCACAGAAAGAGAACAATCTTAACATGTGTATGGAATCGTAAAAGACCTTAAGCAGACAAAACTATCTTTAGAAAGAAGAACTAAGCTGAAGGCATCATGCTCCCTGATTTCAAACTATCGTGCAGAGCTATGGTCATCAAAATGTGTGTTATCAGCAAGAAAACAAACACAGAGATCAATAAAATAGAATAGAGATCCCAGAAATAAACCCAGGTCCAACTAACTTTCAACAGAGGCAAGGATCTACAATGGGGAAAGGACAGTCTCTTCAATAAATGCTCTTGGGAAAACTGGACAGCCACACACCCAGAAGCATGAACCTGGACCAACTGTCATACACCAGGCAAAAAATTAACTCAAAATAATTAAAGACTTGATTTTAAGACCGGAAAGCATAAAACTCACAGAAGACAATAGAGGTGAGAAGCTCCTTGACATTGGTCTTGGTGATGATTTTTAAAATCTGACTCCAAAAGCAAAGGCAATAAAAGAAAAAAAAATAGACCAGTAGGACCACAACAAACTAAAAAAAAAAATTATGCACAGCAAAGAAAATCAACAAAATGGAAATGCAACCCACTGGATGGGAGGAAATATTTGCAGAGTCTATATCTGATAAAGGGTTATCATCCAAAATATATAAAGAATTCCTACAACTCCATAGCAAAGAAACCAAACAAAGTAATGGTTCTTGTTAGCTCTTTCCTTGGCAATTTGTTTAAGTGTATTCTATTAAATACATTTTTAATAATTTGGGCAAGTTAAAGAATCCCATTAGAATCTGGGAATGTTTGAATTTATTTTTACAAGATTCTTTTAGAGAACGTTGGCATTTTAATAATTATAAGCCATATTTCAGCCTCTTGGATACATTTACATTAGCCAGCCAGCTGAAGTAATCGTTTACTTTAAGATGTAATAAAATTGTCTCAACATCCCATCTCACACCTGATAGAAGTCCCAACACACTTCTCAGTCTCTCTGGGGTTTCGTGGCAGTGGATGGGGTTTGGTGTTTATGTTTTCCTGAGCCAGTCCCATTCCCATTCCAGCTCCATGGAATTTTTGATCTCTGCTCTGGCTCTGACCCCTGCACATCTGTCCTTTCTCCAGTCCCCAGCACTCCACTGGAGACCATCTGATCTTTTTGCTGGCACGAACTCAAGGCCACGGGCATACTGGATGGGCAACTTCGGGATAAGTCTGGGCTCTGGAGTCAGAATGTCTAGGTCAACAGCTAGACTCCACTGGCAAGCGGTGCGCTTGGTCAGGTTACTTAATTTCTCTCTGCCTGAGTTCCTCATCTGTAAAGGGAAATCGACTTTTATGACTCTTAAATGATATATGCAGTTTAAATGCTTAGTGTATTGCCTGGGAGGTAGGTGCACAATAAACAGGAGCTGTTATCACCAGGGCCACAACCCCCATCACTGCTTCCATCATCGAAGACCTAGAGGCTCCACGAATGACTTACATTATAATGAGACAGAACACGTGAATTTAAACTGAATATTGGAATGTGTATGTGTTTATTCTTGAAGCCTGGACTTGTCCTCTTGCAGGAAGAAGGTCCTAACTTTCCCATGAAGCTTCAGTGGTACCCCCGTGATCTCTTGCCTTCTTCCCGGTTTACTCTCCTCCAACCTGATCTCACGATCTTATTTCTTATCTTTCACAGCAAGGCACAGGCACTATCTTTCCAAAATTAAACCAGCCCGTCAAGGTGTTGGCTTAACAAAAACTCTTTTCTCTCCCAGGAGAAATTCTGTAGTCAAATCTTATAGCTCAAAAACTAATAATTGCTTTTTCCCTGCTTCACAAAGACAGTCTATCTCCCGGGTCTGTCTCTCCAATCTCTATTGTCCATCTAGAGAGTTTCGTTGTTTTCTCTATAAAGCCTGGATCATATTCCTTTATGAGAGCTATAAATTGCTATTATGAATAAAATTGTTTATTCATTAGACTTCCTGACTGGTTACTATGAAAGTGATTACTTTTTGTGTCTATTTGCTTTGGAACTCGAGTTGTGTGATCATTGGTTTTAATAGCTTTCTGTTTATGCTCCTGAGTTTTCTCTGGTAGATCATCATTTTTTTCTTCAAATAATGATCATTTTGCTTGCTACTCTCTAATACTTACACCTTCTGTTTTGGTTTATTGGGCTGGCTTGGATAGATGTTATGGGTCACTAATGACAATGCCTGGCTGATACTGATGGATTCGACCTGCTAATAATTTTGTTTAGGGTTTATAAGTGAAATGAGGTCTGCAGCTTTCTTTTCAGTGTGTCTTTGACAGATTTTGTTTCAGTGTTTTTCTGGCTCTGTAAAAACAATAGAGCATTGAGAAGCACTGCTTCTTTCTCTGAGTTCTGGAACAATTAAAATAATTTCTGTATTCTCTGTTCTTTGATGGTTGGAGCCATGCTGGCTGCATGGACCCGGCTTCTTTGGGGAGAGCTTCCCACACAATCATCTCGTAGCTTACTTTAGCTTTCCTATTTTTTCTTCATGGGGAAACTTATTAATCCCAGAATAACTGTCCATATCAGTTTTTAAATTTATTTCCACAGTTTTACAAAGTATCTTTTAATGCTGTCAGGGCTTCCCCCTGCATCTGTGGTTCCTGGCCTTTTCTTTCGTCAAATTTTGCAGATTTGCATTTTCCTACTCTTTCTGCTTCTTGAACTGAGGTAGATTATGACTTGCTATTTTAAGGTTTTCTATCTCTCACATTAATGAACCAATTCTCCTGCTTTTAGGTTTTCTGATTTCAGTAAAGTTCCATGCTTTTTACGTTTATTTCCTTCTCCTTTAGACTTGATATTCTTTTCCTAAATTTTTGAGTTTCATAATTATTCAATGTCACTCTTCTCCGTTAGCAATGGGAGAACATGCAGCTATACCTTTTCCCCGAGAACACGTTGGCTTTAATACATGCATTTTGATGCCCGGCGGTCTCATTATTGTTGTTTTAGCAAATACGTATTGAGAGAGAGAGTGGTATATTTCTCAAGTGGCTGGGATGCTATCATTGGCTTGTTCCTACTTATTTATTTCCAGATTTATTGCATTTTAGACAGAAAATGTGATCCATCCTCTTTCTACTATTAAAAATATGTTGAGGTTGGCTTTATGGTAAAATGTCGACCTTATTCCTAGTATATAATTAGGATCTGTAATTAGTTCACACATGCTTGAAAAAAATACATTCTGTAATATAATTATGTAACACATAAATTTCTATATGTATATAATATACACTTACATCATTAATTGTATTATTAAGATCATCTATATCCATGAGTTTTATATGCTTAACCTGTCAAGGACCAAAAGAGATTTATTTTTTCACTCACCCTTCTTGTTTTCCTCGAGTTTGTTGTACGTGGGGTTGTTTCTCAGAGCGTGACCCCAGACCAGCAGCGGCCACAGCATCTGAAACCATGGTAGAAATGACAATGTTGAGCCTTGCCCTTGACCTACTGAATTAGAAATGGCCTCCCACCTCTGATCGTATTCCTCTGAGGGATTCGGATGTTCACTCACGCTTCAGGGCCACTGGAGGAGGATGAGGTGTGGATCTCACTTCGTCCTGAGAAATTATTCTTTTTGCCCAATGGTTTGTGATGCTACCTTTAAAAAGTTTGTTTACTTATTTATTTTGAGAGAGAGAGAGAAAGAGCATGAAGGAGGGGCAGAGAGAGAGAGAACGAGAGAGGGAGAGAGAGGGAGAGAGAGAATCTCAAGCAGGTTCTGTACTGCCAGCATGGAGCCCATTGTGGGTCTCAAACTCACCAACAGTGAGATCATGACCTGAACTGAAATCAAGAGTCTGATGCTTATATGTTTGCATTCATAGGTCTAACAGGAGAGACCTGGCAGGGGACCATGGGGAGAGGAAGGGGGAAAGAGAGCGGGGGAGAGTGAGGGACACAGATCAAGGGAGACTACTGAATACTGAAGACGAACCATGGACTGAAAGGGGAGGGGGAGGGGGGAGGGGGAGGGGGTGATGGTCATGGTGGGGGACACCTGTGGGGAGAAGCACTGGGTGTTATATGGAAACCAATTTGACAATAAACTATTAAAAAAAAAAGAGTCTGATGCTTAAACAGCTGAGCCACCGGGGCACCCATTGATACTACCTTTTTCATCACTTAATTCTCTTTCTGAAATATTTACCCTGTACTATTAACATGTAACATACTGTTTTAATTTTTATAGTTAATGAGGACAGGCAATCGCAGTAGGCATTGTGTGTTTTTCATCAAATTTGCAAAGATTTACAAACTCAATACCTTTTAGTGTTAACAAGAATGGAATGAGCTAAACACTCTAACACATGGGCGGTGAGTATGTAAAGTGATACATTTTTTTTCCTGAAAAGAGATGATCATAGCACGCCTACCACATCTTAACCTTTGTTTCAGAAATTCTGCTTCTACAAATTCATCATAAGAAAATAATCAGAACTGGTTAACAATTTATATTTACATTCTTTTTTGTTTGTTTGTTCATTTAGACTGCGAATTAATTTTAATGAATAGAATATTTTATGAGAAAGTTTCAGGTTTACAGAAAAATTGAGCAGAAAGTCCAGAATATTCCAACACGCCCTTCTTCTCCAGTTTCTCTGATTATTAATATCTTACACTGGCAGGGTATATTTGTTACAGTTGTTGACACAATATTAAGACATCATTATCAACTAAAGTATGTAGTTTACATTAGGGTTCATTCTTTTTTTGTGGGATAGTCTTTGAGTTTTAACAAATGCATGACACGTGCCCACCATTACCGTCTCATATAGAATAATGTCACTTGCCGGGATGCCTGGGGGGCTCAGTCAGCTAAGCATCTGACTTTGGCTCAGGTCATGATCTCATGGTTCGTGAGTTCGAGCCCCGCGGCGGGGCTCTGTGCTGACAGCTCAGAGCCTGGAGCCCGCTTCGAGTTATGTTTCTCCCTCTCTCTGCTTCTCCCCACTCATGCTCTGTTTCTCTCTCTCAAAATTAAGCATTAAAAAATTTTTTTAAAGAATGCTTTCACTTGCCTAAAAATCTCCTTTTCCACCTACTTGCTTTTTTTAAGTAGAAAAAGATATAAAAAATAGAAAATAACATAGGTCACATAAAGGTCCAACAATACAAGAATGTTTAAATAAATTATGATGTATTCAATTCAAATGAAATATTATGCAGCCATTAAAAATACTGTTCCAGTTAAATACTTAAAGACTTGGGGAAATGTCCATGTATTGGATACAGTTTAAAATTGCACTCAGTTTAAAATTTTTAAATGTTTTTTTTATTTTATTTTTAAGAGACAGCATGAGCAGGGAAGGGTCAGAATCCAAAATAGGCTCCAGGCTCTGAGCTGTCAGCACAGAGCCCGACACAGGGCTCAAACCCATGAACCGTGAGATCATGACCTGAATTTAAGCTTAACCGACTGAGCCACCAGGTGCCCCAATAGTACCCAGTTTAAAAAAGTATGTAATCTATATGTATAATATCATCCCAACTTTGCAGAAGAATAATTATGTATGCTCATGAGAAAAAAACTACTCCAAAGGGAGGAAGAGACTGAAGGTTCGCCACTGAAATGCTGGAAGCCGGTGAGAGGCTGAAAGCAGGTTGTAGGGTTAGGAATACAGCCGCGGGCATCAGCCAGCCCCAGTCAGAATCGTGGCTCAGCCTCCTGGGAGCTGTGTGGTCTTGGGAAATTCGCTTTCTTTTTTATTTTGTGTATGAGAAAACAAGTAAAAAGAGGAAGTGATAAGAAGCAAGAGTAGAGGCACTGGGACAATAAAGGGCTATCGGTGGCAAAATTCCCCACCTGAGCGGCTGAAGCAGAAAAGGGAAGGTGCTGACTCACAGAACTGCAAGGTCCATGGACGGGCTGGCTTGGGTGGGGCTCAGATGATGCCCCTCCGACCCCAGGTCTCTACCGGGCTCTTCCTGGGCCCCAGGCTTCCTCCTCCAGCAGCCCCAGACATCACGCGATATTCACATCCCTCTCATTTCACAGTCAGTGAGAGTTTCCCAGAATTCCCTCAGAAAATCTCATTGGCCCTGTGTGAGTCACATGCCCACCTCTCAGCCAATCAGTGGCCAGGGAAAATCGGTGCTGATTGGCTTGCTCCTGGATCCATCAACCTCCTGAATGGAGTCTTCTTCCACCATAGGGACTGGCCGCAAGTGAGGGGGTGATTCTCTAATGGAAAAATACTGGGTGGCAATAAACAAAAGATGCTCTTAGTCTTGAAAGGAGGTTGGTCTGCGGCTCCGCCCACGGTCTCAGGTGCATCTCTTTAGCATCCGCGCCCTCCTTGGGGTAGAGTTTTGCGGTCATTGTTTTGATGTCCACAGCAGAGATGGCCGTATTGGTGTGTCCTGAGCCAAGACTGAGCCAGGCGGTCAACAGCTGGCTCTCAGGACGCTGGACCGTGGTTTGCGCTAATATCCGTCGGTTTGTGCATTCAGCCTGGCGCATCAAGAGGATTTCATTAAATGCCCTTTTTACATGATCGAAGGCTATTGTTTGCCCGAGTGTCTCTGGGAGTCGTAGGCACCCCTGAGGCACGGATCGGGGGAGGGGGAGTCTGCGTTTCATTGTAACTCAAACGCAGTGTCTTGGATGCCTTTTACGACCTCTCCGAGAAGACAAGACTGCTGTAACAATACTCTCGCCAACTTGCTGCAAAGTTTATCATCCTTAGTTTCGCAGCTGGAGCTTCTCACCCCAGTTCAATATCCTTGAGCTAAACAGAGTCCTCATTTTATGGCTGTTATGAAATTGTATTCTTGGAACAATGACAAACCCCGACTCCTCTAAAATCCTGGTCAGTTGAACCCACTGGTGTCACTGGGATTGGCAATAAAAGCAGGTTGGATATTAAGCAGATCCACCTGCTTCTCAGGCATGGCTCAGGTGCCAAAAGATAGACTGATTGTGCGGACCAGGCTCTGCGCGCTGGAAGGAAAGGAGTGACGTGGAACTCCCTTGGGAAGCTGGGGCCTCGGGGAGTAAGGATCAAATAAACTCCCTTCTGAGCAGGCTGCGCGTCCATCTGACAGTGAAATAATCCAGTTTTCTTGGACTGTGAATACGGAGAGACCTTTAGCCCCACCTTAGTCAACACATGAACACATGGCAGGAGCCCATAAAGAAGAAGGTACTAGACCAGGCCATATGCACCTTGTCATTTCCTTAATAAAATAGGATTTCATTACCTTGGCCCCGTCATCATTTTTATCTTGCCTGCTGCCTCTTTCTCTGTTTCCTGGACTCGGTGGTGAGTTGCCCAGTTACTTGAAAAGAGACAGTTTTTCAAATCGAAGTACTGCATTACCGTTCCTAACGTCACAGTTCATGTCCTATCTTTGCGGCGCGAGTCAGCGTTCTATACGCTACCTTGAATCCCGACAACCATCTGTAGAAGGTTCCATAATCACCATTGTAAACAGGAAGGAATTAAGGCTCTGTCTTGCTAGTAGCTTGCCCAAAGTCATCCAGCTCTCTAGTGATGAAACTAAAGTTTTGAAATGAAACCTGCCAAAGCTAAATACCGTGTTTCTTCCCTCATGATCAATAGCTAACAAAAATGTATTTCCTTCTAATTGATTTCGGCATATTTTAGCCCGATTCAGTTTGATTTCTGTTTTCTAAATCTAGTAGCCTCGGTGGTGTTCCAAGCCTAACGCCTAGGGTGACTGGTCGTTTGAGGAAATCCAGTCTTCTCAATGCATACCCATGCCACAGTAGCCTTCCAGAACTTTCCACGGGTGTGTGTGTGGGAGGGCAAGGAGACTTTTGGTTTTGGGCAAAACCACCTAACAACAAAATCTCCCCTTCCTTTCATCAGAAAATGTTTCTGCCACACCTTGGTGTGCCCTCTCTTTGGCTCAAAAGTGATGATGACCAGAATAAGACAGGTCTGTGGCTTGACCCCATTGTTTGTACTTATTCGATGTGAAATGCTAATGATCACTTTGCAATTTCACGTCTTGATGCAAGGACAAGGTTGGAGCCAGCTGTCTGCAAAACAAATGGCTTTGACTCCCCTTGCGAAGCGATGACGTCACGCAGGAAGCTGGTTGGGTCTCTGCCCTCGGAGGGGATGGCGGTGGGCGCCCGTCACACAAGCTGTTTCTTGTAGGCCAGGCAGTGGCGGGCTCTGAGACAGAGCTGTGGATGGTCCGTGAGAGCCTTGTCTGTTTGTAAATCTTCAAGAGGCGTGGGGTTGGGTTTTCCATTCTTCAACTGTAGAGAACAAAACAAAACAAAACAAAACAAAACAAAAAGAAATCACTTCCTGCCAGTGAAGTCCTATGTTTCTAGCTTTAACTTCTCTCTCTCACTGAAAAAAAAAAAAAAATGCTTTTCAAAAGCCATTCCAAAGAGGCCATTCTTAGGATTTGCAACTGGTATTTGAAAATGTCGCCTCCTGGGAAAATCTCATAAAGCCACCAATTGTTTTCCGGACTCTTTTTGGCTCCGTCCCTTTGTTCTCACATCCCTGTGCCTTTGGCAGCTCAGGACAGGTCCTTTTTCCTCCTCCATTTCCATCCTGCAAGAGGTGAAGAGCGGACTCTGGTCTATCACCTCAATGGAACACTTTAAACTCCTTGGAAAAAATTTTGATTTAGAAATGATCATTTTCCCACAGTGGGTGAATTTTCCAAATTTATTCAGTAACTAGTTCAGTCAGACTAACAACTTTCAGAGTCCCTGCTCCATGCCAAATATTGCCACAGGCTCTAGGGGTGAGAAGATAGAAGACCATTATCTATATTCAAGCCTAAGGAGGAGTCAGAGAAAGACAGAACTTGAGGACTCTATGGGAAGGGACATACTGCTTGGGACAGTGGGGAACCTGCACGGGTTGGTGGGCGTGGGCGGGTGAAAGAAATGATGACCAAAGTTGACTTCCTGAAGAAGGTAATCCCAGTCTGAACTTTGAAGAACACAAAGGAGTTAGAAGAACTTTTTAAGACAGAAGCAGCCTGTATGAAGAAGGTGCAGGAGTGAGAAGGGAGATGGATGGTGAGGCCACAGCGCCTTTTGTAAAGGAACAGAGGGAGGAGAGAAGATTGAGAGAAGATGTCTTCTGCATCACTGCCCTTGTGAGAAATCCCTCGTCTATGGCGCACAAGAGCATCTTGGCTCCGAGGGGCACCTGTGCAGGGGTCTCCTTGCAGCACGTAGCCCATCTGGAGATAACTTTATGGGCACAGAGATTCTTCCCTCCATGTTCAGTGCTACCAGCTATTTCACATTTCAGAAAGCAGGTGCACACATGTGCACGTGCACACACGGAAGTTTCAGACAGGTCATTATTCAACGTCTATAGCATCCCTTCGAAATCTACACGAGTGGTTGGGTGTGGGGGTTTAGACGAAGTCAGATATTGAACTCTCTGGTCTACCGTCTTGCCTTCATTCACAGAGAAAGGTCTCACCAGCCAGTGCCTCAGGGTTTCCTCTTGGAGGTGCTCCCATGGCTGGTAGGGGGGTGTCCCTTAGACACCTCTCTCTCTGTCTTCTCCAGAACATCTGCTCTTCTCCCACGATGTCCCCTCTTTCTTTGTTATTCTAGCCACTCTCCACCCCACACCCCAAGCCCCCACAAAAGGTCAGCAAAGTGCTTGACCCGTTGGCTCTCATAGCCTCCTTGGCTCAGGGTGGGGGAAAGCCCTTCTCTCAGCCAAGAGAAGGCATTGGGAAGCTTAGGGTCTAAAGGCTGGGAGGGGGCTACTGAGGATATCATCTTCTCTTGGTTCGACTTCTGTTGATTTTTCCCTTGGTGATCTCCACTTGCGTTTTTTGAAAAACTTCATACATCTTACACCAGGAACAGGAGATTCCTGCCAAAAGGTCCTGTTGTTTCTGTTAACGAGAGAATCGTCTCTGAAATTCTTAAGCTACAAATGGATTTATCCTTCGGCTCACCTTCACTTTCTTTATGACGTTCCCTTCCATTCACTTCACACTAACAGAAGTGTCTAGTTACTCTTTCCTAATTCTTCCTGATCACGGGATGGAAGGAATGACCTGCTACCAAACGGTATCGATAGCCCAAGAGGTTCCCTGCATCAATGTCTATTGGGTTTAACTGCTGGGCTCAACTTTGCATGTGCAAACACAGCGCCGGGCACCTCCTAATGGCTCGCTGCTTCTTCAGTGAATGAATAGATGAATCAGTGATCCCAAACATTCACAATTAACCTGTACACTAGGTAAGGTTATTTCCAATGTATAAATGAAGAGGCGAAGGCTCAGAAAAGTTGAGTGGCCCATGGTCTTTAGGTGATATTTGGCGAATATTGGTTTTGAACACAAGTCTTTCAGGCCCCATAGTACATATCCTTCCACAAAACCAGAATTGTCCACCTGCCGACCTACTAAATAATAGCTCATGTCGATATTGGATGATGCTCTGTGTGAATACCTTTTGTGATAGCCTTAGTGTGCAGGCAATAAGGCTGTGGATTTGGGTAATTGTTCACGACCCAGTTTATCACTTCTTAAGTTGCCTCCCTCCCTAGAGTTGTCTTCTTTGTCCATCCCCATGCAGAACTTCATTAACTGATTAACTTATTCACTCATTCATTCTGCAGATATTCTGGAAGTGCCTACTACATGCTAGATGCTGCGGATACAAATACAGCCCCAATGACTCCTGCCTTCCAGAGCCTTAGGACTCCTCACAGCTCATCAGTCATTTACGTCACTATCTTAAGAACAAAGACAAAGTCTTATGAGCATTTTTGTTTCTAGCTTCTGACAAAAGACCTGTGATGAGAGGCCCTCAGCAAATTTGGTTGAATCGACACGGTGTCTGTGACCATGGGTGCTATATATAGCTCCGAACTCCATGGGCTTTTGGGGGCATGAGTATTAATTAATTCTTTCAGATCATTGGACTATCATTTAATAAATGGTGCAATTGCTTTACTATAGAGAACTGCTTGAAGGGTTAGATTCATTTTCTTCCCACACATTAAGAAGCAATTGTGGCCATTCTTTATGCAACGAAGCGGCGAGAACTCATTTTTTCCCTCATTATTTTTTTAAACTAGATTTCATAAAATATGGCACAAAATTCTAAAATCACAAAAGGTCTAAAATTAAAAGTAGATCTCTGACCCTTGGCTCTAGCCACCTAGCTGTCATCTCGAGAATGAGCAGTGGTCTCCAGTTTTCTCGAGTGTCCGTCCAGAGGTATTCTGGGCGTCCACAGGTGTATACACGTAAGTTTTCATTTGTACCTGCACCCCCCGGACCCCCCCCCCCCCGCCAAAGGTGGTGTTCATGCACACTGTTCTACACTTCATTTAGTGTCAAATCCTTTTTTTGAGAGAAAGAGAGCATGCAAGTGAGCAGGGAAGGGGCAGAGGGAGAGGGAGAGAGAGAATCTGAAGCAGGCTACACACTCCACATGGAGCCCAACATGGGGCTCAATCCCACCACCCTGGGAGCATGACCTGAACCAAATGCTTAACCAGCTGAGCCACCAGGCATCCCTTTAATGTTAAATCCTAAAGACCTTTGCACGTTATCACATAGATAATATTCTAATTTTATTTATTTTAATGTTTATTATTGTTGAGAGAGAGAGAGAGAGAGAGACAATCACAAGTGGGGGAGGGGCAGAGGCAAGGAGACACAGACTCTAAAGCAGGCCTCAGGCTCCTAGCTGTCAGCACAGAGCCTGATGCGGGGCTCGGACTCAGGATGTGAGATCATGACTTGAGCCGAAGCTGGATGCTTAACAAACTGAGCCACCCAGGACCCTGATAATATTCTCACTTTTAAATGGTTATTGTTCCATTAAATGGATTATACCATAATTTAAACAGTTCCCCCTTAAGGCACATTTAGGTGATTTCCAAACCTTTGTTTTATTACTCACAAATTACTCATTTGTTTAAGCTTTTAAATTTTGATGTAAAAGTAATTAATTTTAATAAATGAAATTAACTGAAATAAATTCCTAGAAGTCCTGGGGCAAGGGACGTATGCATTTTGAAGAAGAGGTTGTTGAATTGTCCCTCTCCATACAAGTTGTCCCAATTAGCACTCCTACTTACAAGAGGGATCATCAAAATTTTGATCTGTGCTAAACTCATTGTAATTTTATTTCTTAAAATATAATTTTAATGTTTATTTTTGATGGAGAAAGAGAGAGAGAGAGAGACAGAGCATGAGCAGGGGAGGAACAGAGAGAGAGGAGGACGCAGGATCTGAAGGAAGTTGGAGGCTCCGAGCTGTCAGCACAGAGTCCAACGTGGAGCTCGAGCTCATGGACCATGAGATCATGACCTGAGCTGAAGTCGGACAGTTAACCAACTAAACTGAAGGTGCCCCTAAACTCATTGTAATTTTAATGTTCATTTCCTTTATTATGAGATCTTATTTATTTTTCAAAAATCCAGTTTAATGTGAAGCCGTAATTTTCACAATACCAAAGGTACAAAATTTTGCCTTCTTCCCAAACTGCTGGTCAACTTTATTAATTATGTTTGTATCACTGTTTATCCCCAAATTAATTTGAGGCAATTTATAAAAAAAAATACACAATGAGATTTTTAAAAACCAATAGAAAGGAAAAGAAGCAAATGGTAAGGTGAAAAAGGAGGGAAGTTTCATATAACCAAATGCATCTCTTCAGGTTCAAACATTTACTAATGTTGGGCCAGAACTCTGGCCCTGAGCTTCCTGGTGGCCAAGGCAAAAAGGGAAATGTATTCAGTTAACAAATGTACATTATACGTAAGGAAAAATAGTACTTATGAAAAATCAAGTCCTTTGGATTTTAAATCTAAGAGAAATGCACATGGTTGATCGCAAAGAGACCCTAGGGAGTGTACAGATAGTGTCCTGAACAAGATCCCTAAAACAACAGAAAAAAGTAAATTTGGGGGATTATAGAGCTATTATCCTATTAGTCCAGAATGCTCTCCTTGGGTCCCTTGTGGGTAAGAGCACCCCCTTTTCTGGGACTCTGCGGAGTCCCTGAAGGCCATCAGCAAGCATGTGTCCTGCCATCCACTGTGAGTAGGGCCAGGCACAAACCAAGGCAGAAAGGCAGAGGCGTAAGAGTGTTGCTTTAGCTCTGTGTCTGCAGGTTGATGATTTAGACTGGGCTCAGCAGAGCTGTACTTCCGGTCTTGGCTGGTTCTCTCACAAGCCAGGGGCACTGCCTGGCTGTGGCACGGGCCACTGGGGCATCTGGGCTCCGCTCCACTCATCCCTGGGCCTCCAGGATGCCAGCCCAGCAAGTTTTCGCAGCGCAGTATCACCCCAGGAGCGGAAGCACAAGTGCCCAAGTTCTTTATCCAACCTCAGCACGTGTCATCCCATCAGCCAAAGCTGTCCCGTGGCTCAGACCCGAGCAACGGAGAAGCGGACCCTTGGGGAGAGAACTGCAGAGTCACATGGGAAAGGGCACAGATACAGGGAGGGAGCGAACGGGGCCGTGACAGCGCTATCATCTTCCACAGGGGGTGGTGGCCTAGGCTTGGCCAGAGGATGCGCAAACCCAGGCGCGGTCCCCACCGAACCAGCAAGGTATCCGTGCGCAGATCCCGGGAGGAAGAAGCTCACGTCTCCCCTGGGGTGCCCAGCGGGACGGCAAGCAGCCACGCCCCCCAGTGGTTACAGAGGACCTTCCTGCAGCCGGAGGAAAGGAGACCAGCAGGTAAGACGCGCACAGACGGAAGAAAGGGCTCTGCCTCCAGTAGCCTCACCAGGTCCCCCAGGGGCCGATCCCTTTCCCCACTGGCTGCATCGGAGAGGGCTCCAGAGCCCGGGACCAGGGGCCTGTCATCCGGGTTTGAATACCAGCTCGATCACCGAAGAACTCTGTGGCTCCAAGGCGGGTTGCTTCATTTTTTGGTGCCTTGCTTGCTTTATCTCTAAAATGGGGATCTGATAGCCACTTGTCACTGAGTTGTGAAGACCGAGTACTTCCTACGGGAGAGAATTAGAACGGGACCTGGCATGTGGACGTGTGATAGCCATTTTTCTTTTTCTTACTTTTTAAAAATGTTTTATTTTTATTTTTGAGACAGAGACAAAGCATGAGCTGGGAGGGGCAGAGAGAGAGAGACACAGAATCTGAAGCAGGCTCTAGGCTCTGAGCTGTCAGCACAGAGCCCGATGCAGGGCTTGAACCCACCAACGGTGAGATCATGACCTGAGCCAAAGTCAGACGCTCAACCGACTGAGCCACCCAGGCGCCTCTGATAGCCATTTTATGATGAAGTTGGCTCGCTTTGTGTTTCTGTCATTTGCCCTGGACAGATTCCTGGCCGCAGAGTAACTGCTGTGAGTGGTGACTCAGTTTGGTGGGAAGACAAGGTCCCTCGCTTGGTGGCAGGGACCCTAACTTCACCCAAAGCCATGGACCCGCCTTCCGGTTGTCAAACCTCCCAAGAACAAACCAGCGGACGCTTTGCCTCAGAGTAGCCTAACCCTCCACCGGCCCAGCAAATGCTTCCTCTGTAGTCACATACTCAGAGGACTCAAATCATGAAGGTTCAGGGCCATCAGGGCCGCACTCAGATGGGAGTGAGGTTTTCCCCGGGCTGGGCCTCGGTGGGCGTGAGCCTGTGGACCAGAGTGCAGTTAACAGGCTTCGAGATGCTTCTGTGCAGACACCGAGCTGCACGCAGCCAACACTGGGCCCCTACCAGGAGACACAGGGCCGCCGATGGCCTGGCCTGGCCCCCATCGGGGCTCCGCGCAGCCCAGCCGGAGCCCCCTGTCCCGCCGTCAGAGAGCAGCGGTGCACAGGGTGGCCGCCCCCGCCTGCCTCCACCTGGGGAATAAAGCCGGTCATTGTGCCGTTCTAGCACCGTGTCTCCCCGCCCAGAGCTCCTGACGCGTTTGTTGCCCCGGGTCCGGTCTGAATGTTCCCTTTGTCACGGACGGACCTTCCGGTGCCGAGGTGCGTTTGCCTTCTCCGCGGCAGTCCCGGGTTAAGTAAATACATTAAAGCAACCGACGCGGCTTGACGCTGGAGCCAGGCTCAGTCACTCACATAACTCATGCGGCCGAAGACGGAGCTGCTGCGGTTTTGAGTTCATTTCAAGGCGCGTTTGTTTGTTGGGTGCTTTTGCAGCAGGGCCAGGGGCACTGGGAACGGGCAGCCGAGCTCTGGTCCGGAGGGCCGTTTTTCCCCCCGCAAGACTGTTGGAGAGTTTCTAAATCCCGTGCCGAGGAACACGGAACATGACCTTCAGCCCTCCGCACGGTCGCGTGCTGACATCACCGCGTGAATATACACTCCGAGGAAAGCCGGGAGTAGGCTCAGCGCTGATTTTTATCACTTTCCCGGAGCACTGGCAGCCGGCTTGTTCGTCATGCACCTTTACCAAACCCATAATATTTAGAAATGTGCTGTGTTAGTCCCAGAGGCTTAAATAAACCAAAGCCCGTGAATGTTTTCATGTGATGAATCACCTTCCCATGTGAAATGATTCCTCTGTGTCACGCTCGGGACGGCCAGCACTGTGAACACTGCTCTTTAAGGGGGGGGAGGGAGGGCGTACGTTCATTTCTCCTTCTGAAATATCTGCTTTGGAGGGGCTTTTAAGAGTCGAGAGATTTCTGTTTCAGTGCGGCTGCATATGTCCAAGACACTGAAGAATGGGTGAAACTGTACGTTAAAAAAAAAAAAAAATCCAGCATCTCTCCTCCAGGAATGTGTGGTCTAAGGCCAGTGGAAAGATTTGTGGGAAGCGTAAATGGGAGAGAGAGAGGGAGAGAGAGGGAGAGTCACTGTAATCTACAAAATCAGGCAATTTTTTTTCCTTTGAAAGTAGAAACAAATGATTTGCTTTCTAAGCATAGCACAGATTCTCAAGCAAGGGCAATTTTGCTCCCCCTGGGGACAATTAGCAACGTCTAGAGATATATTTTTCAAGTTTATTTATTTATTTTGAGAAAGAGAGAGAGAGGTAGCACACAAGCAGAGAGGGAGAGAATCCCCAGCAGGCTCTGCACTGTCAGCACAGAGCCCGAGGTGGGGCTCAAACTCACAAACTGTGGGATCATGAAATCAAGAGGTGAAATCAAGAGGCGAAATCAAGAGTCAGACACTCAACCAACTGAGCCACCCACGTGCCCCTAGAGATATTTGTAGTTGTCCCAACTTGCGGGGGAGGATTGAGGGCGCTCCGGCATCTAGTGGGTAGAAATCATGATGTCACTAAACATCCACCATGCACAGGACAGCCCCTTCAGGGAAGAATTGTCCATTCCAGAATGGCAGCAGCCCCTCAGCTCACTAAGAACCCTGGGAGCACAGAACACCCAGGAACTGAACTGTAACCCTCGTGTGTACTAACAGAGTCAGGTGATCATGAACTTCTGAAGACGCTTTTGTAAGCACTGAGCTGAACCTTGGACAAATTTACTGGCAGCAAGATATTGTGGCAAAATTCCCATTCCTTGCTTATCCTGAGCACATGGCTGTAAAACGCCCCCCTGAAGAGGGGTGCCTGGCTCAAAATCCCAAGAGCAAAAAGATCAGCTTGAGATTGTTGTTTTTTTTTTAACCCTTGATTTTGAAATAAACTGAAAGTCCCATAGATGCTGCTAAAACAGTGGAGATTGCCCTTCCCCCCGCTCCCCCCAGTGACCCCTTACAATAGCGCAGTATGAAAACCAGAAAATTGGCATTTGTGCAATACTATTTACCAACTGACAGTCTTATTTGGATTTTACCAGTTTGCTCAGGTTTCAACCACTAAAACATTAAAGAAATATATCCCTCCTCTCCCAAACAATCGGCTTTATCCCTCTAGAAGTGTTTTCTATGGAAAGCAAAACAATAATCTTTCTGCTCCTTAACGATGCTCATTGCCAAGGATGCCAGGAGAGGAGGTCACCGGTAAAAATAACTGGCTTTTAGTTTTATTGATGAACCTCCACCCTCTTTAAAACTGAGACCCAATGATACCTTCTGGCTTGTAGTCCCTTCTTAGAGTTCTTCAATTTGTCAGTTTGCAAGCCCCCGCTCTGCACCCCCCCCCCCATTCAAGTATTAAACCTCACGGCAAAATGTACCTGCTCTCTCAATGTCATGGCCGCTGGCAAGGTGTGAGCGCTTCTAGCCACCTGGAAACTCTCTGTAGGGCTTTCCTGCCAAGACACACACACACACACACACACACACACACACACACACACACACACACTTTCAATAATCTTACAAATAGGGGCACCTGGGTGGCTCAGTAGGTTAAGCGGCGGACTTCGGCTCAGGTCATGATCTCACAGTTCGTGAGTTCGAGCGCCGTGTCTGGCTCTGTGCTGACAGCTCAGAACCTGGAGCCTCCTTCAGATTCTGTGTTTTCCTCTCTCTCTGCCGCTCCCCTGCTCATGTGGTGTCTCTCTGTCTCTCAAAAATAAATAAACATTAAAAAACAATTAAAAAAAGGATCTTTTACAAATAAAAGTAAAAGGGGAAAACTCTGCCCCTGACCTACTTGAGGAAAGGCACGGCCTTGACCTCTTTTGCTTTATAGCTACCAGGACCTACAGATGCACAAGTGATGCACAGAGGCTGAGCACTGCTGTCACTCCGCCTCCTCTGGGAGCATCAGAGAAGAGGCTGTTAAGTTGTCCTAGCCATAAAATGAAAAAAATAGAGCAAAGGATGGCCAGAAAAGGCTGTTGGTAGACAAGGCTCTAGCATAGACTTTATTTAAAAAAAATTTTTTTACATTTTATTTATTTTTGAGAGACAGAGAGACACAGAGAGTGAACAAGGGAGGGGCAGAGAGAGAGGGGCAGACACAGAATCTGAAGACAGGCTCCAGGCTCCGAGCTAGCAGTCAGCACAGATCCCAACTTGGGGTTCAAACCCATGAACCATAAGATCATGACCTGAGCTGAAGTCGGATGCTCAACCGACTGAGCCACCCAGGCGCCCCTAGCATAGCCTTTTAGAACGCCATCTCAGAAGGCCGAAGTCCAGTGGGATGGAAAGTCCCAGACCATGAGTCCGAAGAACAGAGTTCAAACATTGGCTCTGCCTCTTTCCGGGAGTGCAGCTGCAGCGAACCAAATGTTCATGTCCTCTTCCTCCTGGTCCCCAAGTTGAGACGAACGCCCCACGTGACGGGGCCTCTGGGAAGTGACTGGGTCATGACTGGGGGGAGCCCTGGAGAAGGGGACGCGTGCTCTCATAAAAGAGACCCCAGGGGGCTTTCTTCTGGTCTCTGCCATGTGAGGACCACAGGGAGGACTCTCACCAATCAGAGGATGACTCACCGAAACCAGACCGTGCTGGCACCCTGATCTCAGACTCCCAGTCTCCAGAACTGTGAGATACAACTGTCTACTGTTTACTAACCACCCAGTATGGACCGGGTCAGTATAGCAGCCCAAACTATGACCGTGGCCTTGGGGAGAGCATTGAACTGATCTTCAAATTCTTCATCTGCAAAATGAACATATCGGTATCAATCCTGCTCAACACAGCAGGTGGTTGGTTGTGAAGGTCATCGGCATGCTTGCTGGGAAGATGCCCCTTCTAGGAGGAGAAATATACAGAGAGTGGGTACTCACCCAATGAAAGTGAGTAAGGCCACAGCCATGCACAGCACCACGGATGACTCCCACAAATGCAGCCCTGAGTGCAGCAAGTTGCAAAAGAACACAGAAGACACATACACGTTTCACTCAGGTCGAGTTAAGCTACATTACTTAAGGACACACACAGACGGAGTCAAAGTGAAAAGCAAACATGTGGGAATGAGGTGCCTAGTTTGGGGCAGGACGTACCCCTGGGGGTGGCGGAGCAGGACAGGCATTGGGCTCTGAGTGCCAGCAGTGTTTATTTCTTAATCTTGGCGGGAGGCTTCCTGAGTATTCCTGTCATTATTCTTGATACATTTCTGCATGTTTTTAACATTCAAAGGGGTCAAGATTTTTTTTTTTTTAAAGTTTTCTATCATCAAGAAACAGGCCTTAAGTGGGGAATACATGGTGCTCGTAGCGCCCCTGGGGCTGGTCTGAATGGGAGCCCATCGCTTTGCGACCCTGGGCAATTTGCTTAATTGCGCAGCTGCTCTGTGCTTCAGGGTCCCGTCTGTGGGGAGCACACCTGGGAGGCTTAAGGAAGAGAACCTCTGAAGCCCACTTGCTGCCATGCCTGACGCATAATCCCCTCTCGGTGAAGGTTAGCTACCGGACAAAAGGCACGGGGGTGTCCAATCACCACGACGACTCATTGATTGACAAGGGAGCGACGCTGTGCGTAAATAAAATAGACGCCTCCATCTTCGGGCCATTGCGATGTCATATTTAGGACCCAGAGTAATGCTAGTATCCCAACCTCAGATTTATGAGCCGATCTTACTTGGATAACTTGGGCCAGGCCACTGGAATAGCTTGTGGAGAGATAGTTGAATCTTTATTTGGACTCTTGCCAACGGCCATAAAAATTCCTCACCACTCAGTAAGGTTATGCATTATGGCCATGTAGGCATTTTGGTACCAGAACTTTCGCTTTTTGGGCTGTGCCAAATAAACTTGAACACGAGACACCTTCAACAGTTTCAAGATTTATGGCAACAAATTCCAACTTCCTGGCCCCAGGCCCACGCAAGTCATGTTCCGCGCTACCATATAATGTTACCTTGTGTGGCCAACTCACAGAGCAAGGTGTCCCGGACAACGTTAGGCTTTGCTGCCAAAAGTGCCAACGAGACGGAGCCGACTTCAACAACCGTGAGCCACATTTATGGTTCTAAGTTCTCCCGCAGTTGAGTCAACGTGGAGAAGGTTTTCTTTGCCATGGAGTCCTCACATTATTGTTACAATTTAATAGAGACTTGCTATCTTAAAACAGTCCAGTCCTCTTGAGCTGGGCAGCCAAAAGCTGGGATTTCTTGCTTTGCAAAGAGAGCAGAAGCAAACGGACCACCACACAAGCCTCATGTGGCCCAACAGAGGTGATGCTCCCCTCCGCCTGTAGTCTTCAAGGCTGCGCATCCTGCGTTTTCCTGTTTTCAGAATGAACGTACCTTTCTCTCCTGAAACGGCACCATCCTCCCAGCCTTTTCTTGGGTCTATAAATTCACTGTCTACATGTAGGTCTGGGAAGTGCAGCCTTGCTGATGCCACATCTGGAACTGCTCAGGTGGTTTGTCTCTGCTGACTTGATGAACAATAAAAGCAAACCACTGGATGATTCCTGGATATTTAAACGTGGGGCATAGGCATTCTGGCCTCACTGCTGACAAACACAAGATTTTCATTTTCCCTGCTGGATCCAAATGCCACAAGTGTGGTTGCGTTCTCCTCACCAATGGGGTCCTTGCTTCCAAGATATAATTTTATAGCTGTGGGGCACATAACCTCAGAATTTCCAACGTCCGTGCAAATCTGAGGTCTGTCCCCACACCCAAGTAGGGTCCCACTTCAAAGAAACAGACTAAAGGTGATGGCTTTCTCACTATAGTTTCTGCCCGCACTGAGAAGAAACCTATCAAACTACTGGGGAAACCCCAGAGTCAACCCCACTCCTGGAACTGTTTAATTGGTAACATTTTTCGTGACACGCTTCTTTGCAGTTTGCAGCCAGTATGCACATTTATAAATATCCTGAGAAATGTCATCAGAATCAGAGAGAATGGGTCCTTAAGGCCAAAAGTGAGAAAGAAAGAAAAAAAAAAAAACCCAACCCAACTATGTAAGTTAAATTGGGAAATGTAGAAAAATGTGTGATTCTGCTGTGAAAACATCACCTGACGGCCACAGTGGATTATAAGCCGATATAAATAATGCAGTGCCAAGTTTCATCAGATGGTCACATACATGGTTGGGTAAGAGTCGCAAATGACGCACCAACGGAACTTTAAATACGGACCACCAGGAACGATGCTAGCCTATTGCATGGAGACTTGAAAATGCAGACCCAAACGAAGACATTGTGGTCCTTCTAGCAACTTACCGAGTCATGAATAATCCCTCATTTGTACACGGACTGTGTTCAGAGAGGCAACTTTGCAAAACAGTAGTTTGGAGGTGGTGTCCCTCCATTTCACTCTACCTGGTAGCCAGGATGATCTTTTTAAAATCATAGATACCGTAAATACTTTCAAAGGATGACATTTGCCCTTTCGACAAGACAGAGAAGCTTCTCCAGAGCCTGCCTCCTGCCTAGTCTGCTGCTGTTTCCTGCACCCCCTGGCCTCCCCCTGCTCCAAGCATCCTGGTCTCCATCATGTCCTTTTAAAAGGTCAACTGTGTCATCTCACATGGTCTTCCTATGTTCTTTCCCACTTCTCCTCATGCTCAACTCCAATACGTTCTAACACGATGTCACTTCCTCAGAGAGGCCTTTCTTGGATCACTCAGTCTAAGGGAGTCCTGGTCACCCCACCACGTGGCCTTCAGTAGCTTATTATCCTGTTTATTTCCTTCATAGAGTTGGGGGGGGGTCAGGGTGCAGGAAACATGGCTGACCAAGTATTTGGTTTCGGCCAAGTTTCCCAAGGCCTTCAGGGTCTGCAAAGGCGTCTGGATGGTACCTGGGGAGTAATCTAGCATCAGAGCGGGATCACATTGCGTTGTGGACAGGAGGTGATGCTGAGGAGACTGGAGGCAGGGAGCTCTTCAAGAAGCCACTGTCATAGTCCAGGCAGGGGAGGTGATGATCTGTAACGCAGCAGAGACGGGTTGAAGAGCAGGAGAGGAGATAAAGATGGGTAAGACAATTCCCGATCCCCAGGAACTTATCCAGTGGGGGGTGAAATCCAATACCGAAATGATTGCTCTGCAGAGCCCCATAAGGAAGAATGCCAAGAGAGACACCTCCGAGGAGGGGGTTCCCCATGAGCGGTCCTACTTAACTGATGTCATTTCCTGCCTCCCGCCATTAAAGCAGCCCTCTCCTTCATCCCTCCTCTGAGCCTCATGACTTGGCTTTTCAATTTCAGTAAAGTTTGATTGGATCTTTTTTTCCCTGTTTTCCTTTTGAAATGCGATCTGTCTTCCAGATTGTTCAACAAGATTCCAAAGTGTAGCCGACGGAGGGCTAAGCTTCAGATCTCTTAAAGATCTAGCACAAACATGAAGAAAGTCTAAATTAAAAATAAATAAATAACAGTATGCTGATTTTCAGTTGCTAAATCCAATGTAACAACTAAAAAGGAGAACAAGTAGTTATTTATCATCAGTGCACTTTCTTCTACTAGATAAATCTATGAACCTAACTCGCTCTACAGATTAAGTCAATGCGTACACCGACGGCAAAGAGAAAACCAAAAAAGGCCACAGGATACAAATCACTGTAGATAATGATTATATATGCACACAGGGGCAAATGGCCAAGGGGTGCTGTTATAGCATATGGTTGAATATTTGCCCAAAAAAATGTATTTTAGACCCAGCACTTAACTCTTATTATCCATGATAAAGCTTGAGAACTCCTAACTAACTAATCACTGGAGAGTCTTATTAACTGAAGCTGTATTAGACTCAACTGCTAATTACTTTCCTCTCCATGACAATTACATTGCTACCAGCAATGCAAATTGAGGCCATTGTCAATAAATTTCAGCTAACAAAGGAGGTGATAAGACACACAAAGACGGACCTGGCATTCTTCCTTCTGATCTCTGATCTACTTAGGAGCCACGTGGCTCAAGACAAGCTACTAACCCTCTATGAGCCTCATTATCCTTATCTGTACGGTGGCATTAATAATAATACTTACTTGCTAGAAATGTTGTAAAGATGAAAGCAAATTTGTACAATGTGACTTTTGTATATTAGGTTCTCAGTAGATTAGAGTTTCCTTTCTGTTGGGGACCGGAACAAAATGATGATGGCCGGTGCCTCAGTTTCCCACTGTGAAGCTGACAGCGAGCACCTAGTTGCTGTGGCAAGAGGAGCAATGTGATACTAATGAGGTGGAGGCCGGGCCACCGTTTCCTCCCCGCCCCTCTACGAGGGAATACCGTTAATTGCCCAAAAATTTGCTGGCTGTCATTCTAAGGGTCATATAATTTCTATGTTTTTGAAAAACTAAGGGCGAGTCAAATGAGTTCATGAGGCTTTAAACATTTATTGCTTATTACTTCTGCAGAGCATGAAAAAAACAAATAGATGATATAATAGTGAATTCAAAATTTTGGTTTAATTAACACTACCTGGCATGTACAGAGACAGGTGTGGGGCTGGAGAAATGTTTCTTGTGTCTAATCAATAAGCCAAAGAGACTTTGTGGCTACACAAATCATTTATACTTAACACCAGTTTAATAGGTCAGCAACTGCCTTTTAATAAGTATAAAGTATGAAATGTAATGGAGAGCTTTAAAAAATGTGTGAGTCTATATACCTAGCAAGGAATACCTCATTTTATATAGTCTTTCATAGATTCTAGAGCACTTTGGTTTGTATGATCTCATTAAAGCCCCATTATGGCCCTTTCAACCCATTTAATGGATGAGGACACTGAGGTGCGAGAGGTTTAAGGACTTGACAGCTGGTTAGTATCAGAACTTGGGCCCCAAATCATGTCTTCCAAAGCCAAGTCTTATGATCTTCTCGCTGCCACAGAGTTACTTCTGTGTGATATCAAATGCCAACATTAGAAGATAAGAACTAGTAATAATACGGGCTGAGTTGTGTCCCCCAAGGAATTCGTAAAATTCAAAAGTCCTACTCCTTAGTACCTCAGAATGTGACTATAATTGAAGATAGGGCCTTTCAAGAGGTGATTAAGTGAAAATGAGGCTGTTAGGATGGGTCCCGATCCAATCTGACGGATGCTGTCATGAGAAGAAGAGCTGTGGTCACATGACGAGACACCAGGAGTGCACTCACACGGAGGAAAGGCCTTATGGGGACACAGCAAGATGGTGGCCATCTGCAAGCCCGGGAGAAGGTTATCAGAAGAAACCAAACATGCTGACACCTCGACCTTGTGCTTCTAGGCTCCAGAACTGTGAGAAATAAATTTCTGTTATTTAAGCTCTCCGTCTGGAGTATTCTGTTATGGAAGCTCTAGTAAAGCATACACAGAAGTACCAGACGAAAGAGCTTACCCAAACGACCACCCAACATTAATGAACGAACAATGGATGTAACCATATTTGTTTCAGGTTAACACACCTCTTTCCCTCTCTCCTTTCTTCTCTCTCCCCTCTTTCTCTCTCTCTCTCTCCATAAATATATATACAATCATGTTGGGATATGGATCACTCAAGGTCCAAGGTCCAAGGAGAAAGAAACTACAGAAATTTGAGCCAGAAGAGTTTAATATAAAGAGTTATTCACCACCAGATAGAATTGGAATAATGGGGGACTGGCTGCTAATGGATGAACAGAACTATAGGAATAGCAGGTGTAAGGAGGAGCTCCTGCCCCTGGGGCTGGTGTAGAGACCCCAAGGAAGAGCCCCCACCAACCCAGCCCACCAGCAGGGCTGAGATCCATTTTGTTGGAGAGACCACGGTCATGGCTCACCGGAGGTATTCCATTACAACATTGCCCTGGCTACAGCAGAGCCCCAGGCTCTGGGGAAGCCACAGCACCACAAGAACCAAGTGCTTTAAAAGTCCCGTGGGGCATGAGAGCCAGAACCAGAATGCAAAACATCTTCCTCCTGCAATGTCTCTCCAGCGCCCTCTATTGACAAAGCTTGACATTACTCGGGCTGGCAAAGGAAAACATTTATTTAAAGGGCTCTTAACTTTCCCCTGCGCAGGCGGTTAAGGGTGAATTTGGAGCTGAGAGGCAATCCATTGATAACCGGCACAGGGTAACTCACAGTTGCGCCTCATCTGAGATTTTTGTCATGCTCAGGTACGATACAGAATCTTAGAAGAGGAGAGGAAGGAAACAATAGTGGAGCGCAACCCGAGGAAACAGGTTACCGGCTCAAAGCCGTGTATCCTTATCTGTAATCTCTTGCCCCAAACAAGGAATATGTGCTCATGAGGTTGTACAATCTATAACATGAGCCAACTGCAGCCTGGTGTTCCTGGATTGTAATCTCTTCGATTTCCTTGTTCACAGAGTTATGTTTGTCTGAATCACAATATTTACAAGTTAAATATTTAAAACCTTAGTCATCTTAGAATGAGCAAGTACTTAGTGCCAATATGTTTCCTTCTTAATTAACTCTAAACTCGTTCAACCATTAACTTTAAATGGTAATCATCTCTAAAGATTTTTAGTTATTGAGAGGAAGAGATACACCAAAAACTTCCCTAAACTTAGAGTCTTAGATAATATGACATCAGTATACTTTTCTTTGAACCTTTCTGTTCTGGTTCCGGTTCTTCAAACAAGTGCGACACATTTCCGAGAAACTTAGCAAACATTTATAGACAATGAGTCATTGCCACATAATGGCCGAATGAGACGCTGGAGATCATTCAGGAATTTTTACCTTTCCTTTCACAGATGGGGAAACTGAGTCCCAGGGATCATTGCCCCAAATCACATGACTACTGAATGGCTACACTGGATCTAGATCCAGAATCTTACAATTTTCTCTAAGTTTTCTACATGGCCAGCTCAAAAAGATACTATGCCTCACTCTGCATTTTCTGGAGAAAAGCAGAGAATGTGGGGAAGGAAGAAAAGAGGAAAGAATCAAGTAAAGCCTGCTTCTTGCTGAAATTCTACCAGGAGCCCTGCTAGAATTCCCCATGGAAGAGGTAAGCTGGAGAGAAACCAGGGTTCCTGTTCTTTTCTCTCCCCGGTGGCCAGAGTCTGGAAGGATCATATACAAAACACTTGAAATGTCTGAATTCTAAAAGGAAACATCTGAAGGCATAGTTTTGTCTCAGTGTGATGTAAGACGCAAGCATGTGGATCACTGTTTTCTTCTGTGTTTTGCTTTCTTGTTGTTTATTTATTTATCTATTTTTGTATTTAACTTTTGGAGTTTTTGGACCTTTAAAAAATCGTCTAGTTTCGGGGACGTAGCTGCTCGCACCTGTATAAAGAACATGCTAATGGTGAGAATTAGGAACTAGCAGGAACTATAAGAATATCATTTTCTCATCTCTCAGACGTACCCAAGAATTTGGATACAAGGATCCTCATTGACTATTCATATTTTTAAGCCACTGTAAATATTTTTGATAGAATCACGAGTTTTGATTTAGCCTCTTAAAGATTGAAGTATATAATTCATAAATACCGATGTGCTAGAACACTAGGCTATTTAAAAAATATATAAGCCTTTACTTTCTAAGGAAAAAAATTTTCATCTGTAGATCTGGAGGAAGAGAAAGATGACCTTTTTGAGATTTTTGTCCCAGCTCTGTTACTTTATTAATGAGGAAATTAAGACCTGGCCCAGGTCACCTGACTTTTATGAGGTCGTTCAGGCATTTAGAGGGACAACCGAAGAGGTTGTTCAACTCAAATGTGTGTGTTGATGTTGCAGGCTCTGCCAGTCATTAACACCTCCTCCCTTCTGCTACCCCTGACCACAGACTTCTAACTTGACATTTGGGACACTTGGGGTGGGGAGAATCCGAGTTGCTTGTCACCATTAAGTGTGAAGACTCCATGTTCCCCAGGGAACTGCCAAGATCTGTTTGTTTGGGGTTTGTTAGAGAAATAGACTGGGCACAGTAGTCCTACTTAAGGAAAGAAGTGATTTGGGTCATAAATGCCCTGATTACAAACTACGGAGACGAAGAGCCAAACTTGTTCCACATTTAGGATACAGATTAATAACTGGCCATGCAGATGGGCACAGGGGAGGGGATGGAAACAGAATGTATAGGCGTGCCCGTTGAGACATCATTCCTACGATGTCAGTGACACCCCTTAGATGTGGGAATCTCGTGAGAGGCAATTTTAAGATCGCAAATTTTAATCATTTTATAAAAGTGTTAAGCTTTATTTATTTTTATTTTGAGAGAGAGAGAGAGAGAGAGAGAGAGAGAGAGAGAGAGAGAGAGAGAGAGAGAAAGAGAGAGCAAGCGAGCATGAGTGAGGGAGAGGGGCAGAGGGAGAAAGAGAGAATCCCAAGCCGGCTGCATACTCAGCACAGAGCCCAATGCAGGGCGTGACCACACAACCCGGGATCATGACCTGAGCTGAAATCAAGAGTTGGATGTTCAACCGACTGAGTCACCCAGAGGCCCTAAAAGTGTTAAGCTTTAAAATTAGGTGTAAGAAGAAAATCAGTGGGTTTTCTACCATCTTCTGTCTTGTGTGTTTATGGTGTGTGTGTGTGTGTGTGTGTATGTTTATTATGTATGTGTATATATATATGTATATAAACACACACTATATATATTGTGTATAAATATACACACACATATACATATGTACACTACCCCTGCTCTTTCCTCCACCCTCACTTTTGGATTTGAGATATTCGTACAGGACTGCCATCTTTGGAAAAAGAACCTTTCCTCCTGGTACCCAGGGACATCTAAGTTTCCTGCTGCTCAAATAAATACATGTCTCCTTGCATCCGGCTGTCTCAACAGACCGGGGCGCTGATGGACTGCAAAATCTTTCCTTCTCTTCCAGGAGAACTGGGCATAGGACCCAGCAGGAAAATGGACCCAAGAACCTTGCCCATGCAGCAGCCATGCCAGGGGCACCAACTAAATCTAAAAACCACAGATTCAATTAACTAATCCCTCTCCTACGAGTGCCAAGAAGAAATAATCTTGTCAACCACCCCGTTTGCCATGAGCCCTGCTCCAAAGCTCAATATGCTTTTGATTTTCCTAGAGCCTTAAAAAAAAAAAAACAAATGTTATTTCAAGGCCACTCCCTGTTTTCCACATTCTCGACAGAGGTATGTTTTCATACTCTCCACAACACTTTACTGATGGGGCAGTGTTTGTTTTTAATTTCTGTACAGTATTTTTGTTGGTCTCATCTACATTTTTATAATTAATTGAACACACAGACCCAGACTCGTCATACAGGGCATTGTGGGTAATTACATCCCAGAAACTGTTCTCCTGCTGAAAATATGGACGCTCCATCTCCCCCTTTTTTTCCCGTCACCTGAGAACCACGGCAGCCACACAGGTACGAAATGCCAGCTTGTGAAAGAACACCAAAGACTAAGTAGTGACATCTCCATCTCCACAATGACGAGACCTGTTTTATTCCCCAATCCGACGAGCGGGGTCACAGCTTAAAGCACATGTAGACGGGGTCTGCAAAGCGTCTTCCTACCCACCGTTCTCTCTCTTCTGTTTTCTTTGCACCTTGCTGGCACACCAAAGTTGGGTCATGGGCTGAGTTACCAGGGGCATCGGGGCACCACTAGTCTCCTCTACGGTGACTGCTTTCGACTTTTATCAACGACGGCCAAGGACAGAAGAAAGGTTCTCACTGTGAAATTACCTCGAGCGTGATGAGCGTTTTATCGGTTACAGAACACGTGAGTGTGAAGGAAGGTGGCACCCCACGGTCACTATGAACGCGTGTTCTCCTCAGACGTTTCTATTAACCGATGTGGTGTCAACAGAGCGATGTTGAGGATTTGGTTTAGGATGTTATTTTCTTTTTTTTCCTTAATGGTTGTTTATTTCGAGAGAGAGGGAGAGAGAGAACATGCACGTGAGGGGGAGGGGCAGAGAGAGAGAATCCCAACAAGGCTCTGCACTGGCTCTGTGCTTCCCGCGTAGGGCTCCATCCCAAGATCATGACCTGAACCGAAACCAAGAGTCAGACCAGCAACGCACCTCCCCTCCCCCCACATCCAGGGCGCTTTTTTTTTCTTTTCCATGAAAATGCTACTTATTTGAAGAGTGGTTCTGACTGACCTTGGGGTTTAATGTGAAGAGGAAGACCGCAGGGAGGGGCCAGTCAGGCGCTGAAGGTCATCCACCTACACGACTCGGCTTACAACCGGGAGATGACCTCCTGGCTTGCTGACTCCTGAGCTCTGGGCAGAGACTTCCAGAAAAGCCTTCAGTGTGGCAGTCGTGGTGCAGCCTTTGCTTACCTTCAGGTAGGATGTTTTGAAACCCCAGTGAGAAGTAATACTGATTTGTATGGAAACGTTTCAAGTTGAAATTGTCTGTGGGCCTTTTTTTTTTTTTTTTTTTTTTTTTTTTGCTGCTTATAGAAATCTGAGCTAAAACCCAGGCCTCTGCTCCCCACCGCTTGGGTTTAATAACAAAAAACAAAGCAACCATATAAACAGACCCTTTTTATCGACTATAGGCCCCAACCTCTCCCTCCTCGAAACATGAGTCCCGGGGGCCGAGAACTTATACCCTAAGCAGAAACCAGATACCCCTAGAATCAGAAGTATCTCTAGCACTAATTGGATTAAAAATCACGAAGCGTATTCTCAGACCGGGGCATTCAAATCAAATTAGCCACCGTCTTATTTTTTAAAAATAAAGAATTAGTGCCTTGTGTGTACATTATCATCAGAAGTTAATGAGGGAGGTAGCATGACGGGGGCCTCTCGCCTTACCGGAACCGGATACCACAAAATGCCCCCCTCCCCCATTTATGTCAGGCAAAACTGAGCCGGGAGCTTAAAGTGCCACCACGTAATTCTCCACGTTTGTTGAATGACATGAACATGAGCCAAGTGCAAGTCCAAAGAGGTGAGGACAGGCCCGAGACCTCACAGAGGCCCGGCAGCGGCACCTATGGGTGTCTGCACCTGCAGTGCTGGTGCTCCGGGTATAGACCACCGTTCCTTTTTAGCTGGAGGGAAGCGCAGTGGCCGTTCCAGGCGCATGCGCACTGGCCTGGGCCAGCTGGAGCTCTGGGATCACCTTGACCTCCAAGTATCACACGGTCCACTTTAGCTCCTCCCAACGAGAGGAGAACAGAGAACAGAAGCAAAGCAACCCAGCAGGGGGATGTCTGCTTCCGGTCAGAATGCAGGAGAAAGGGAAAGACCTTTGCTCGTGGGCTAACAGCAAGAGAAACTTGGCGAAATAAAAATGGCTTTTGCTGTCAGGCCCCTTAAAAGCAGTGGATGCAGGACACTCCTGATGGACTGGGTTGTGGAGAGAAGGGAGCTTTTCGTGGGCCAGCAGCTTGCTCACCGGGGGCGGGGGTGGATCCCAGGAGGAGAAGACGGAGGAGGGGCGGTCATGAGTGGGGACCCTGGCTGCGGGGACAAGTTGAGCTCAGCTGAGCCGGACGGGACCCCGTGGCTGGCGGGAAGGTGGAGTCTGGAGGCACCCAAACAAACCACCCAGCCACTAGTGTTCTCTCCCATGCTGCCCCGGCTGAGGAGGCGGCGGTGGGAGAAGATGGGGAAACAGGCCCCTTGGTGCTTGGATTCAGAAGTCCGGACAGATTTTAACCCAAAAGGAACCGCCAGCCTCTGGAGTCCCAGCTTGACCCCTTTTTAGCTCAAAGGCTGCCAAGATCGGAAAGGTAGACCTACAAAAAGAAAGGAAGATCACCTTAAAGAATAACTAAGGGAGTAAACAGGAGAGACGGTTTTTATCAAAATTTATTTACAGGGTGATTGTTGAAGCAAAGATAATAGCAATGTGCTGTGAGGGTTTATAACACGTCCAGGAGTAAAATACATGACATCGTAGCACAAAAGAAGAGGGGGCAGAAATGTGAATGACTGTTAAAACCTGACGCTTGAAGTGGTGTAACATTAATTTAGTGCATATTATATTAAGGATGCAAATTACAGTCTTTGTGCAATCATTTTACAAAAGAGAATTGGCTAAACATCCAACTCTTGATTTCGGCTCAGGTCATGATCTCACAGTTATGAGATCAAGCCCAGCATTGGGCTCCATGTGGAGCCTACATGGGACTCTCTCTCTCCCTCTCTCTCTGCCCCTCCCCTACTTGCATGGGTGTTCTCTGTCTCTCAAAAGAAATAAACATTTTAAAAAAAAAGAAAGAAAAGAACAAATAGGATATTCTCTCTCTCTCTCTCTCTTTGAAAAGTGCAGAATGTGCCACCCAGATGTGCCTTCAGCATGCAGCCACTCATCCCCACCCCCACCCTCCCACCACCGATTCTACAAGAGTTCACTACCATGGCATCTTGCTGAATTGTTTTGTAGAATTGCCCTTGGCCCTGGAAGGCAGACTCACTCAAGTTTACATCCCTTTTCGGGGGCTCAGTCTCCATCCTAGAGGTCCCGCCTCTGTGCCTCCTCTGGGGAGGCTCCAGCCCCAGAGTTCCTGGTCGGATTGGCTAAGGCCTTTGTTGCAACTGAATCCAGTTTAACTTCTCCCTCGGTCTGCTTCCCCTCCCCCCACCCCTTGCAGGAGTGGGTCCCGAGAGCATGCCCAGGAAAGCATTGCACACAGTCTGTTTGCTGGGGCCAGGTCACCTGGGCTGAGTAGATGTGCACGTACCGAAATGTTCACTGGCGGTGAGGGTATCATACCTGGGAGGGGAATGCGCAGAGGGAATGCTCAGGTGTGTAGAATTTGGGGGAAATAGTAATTAGAAACACTATAGATTCAGATGCTCACTGCTAGAAATGATCAGTGCATTGGAGAAAGGCAGTAATGGACCGATAGTGATTAGTCAATATAAGGTAAAGTGTGAAAAGCAGGAGACATTTTGGCAGCATATGAGGAGACAGACCCTCGTCTCTGCGACTGGAGGGCAGAGATGGCTGAGAAGCAGGCCCTGGATTTAACTATGGGAGGTCTGCCATGCCGAGGTCAGGGCTTTGTGGGGAAGGACCGGGAAGGGGAAGTCGAGATTGCCTAGAATTCTCTAGGCCTGAAGAGGCATCCTGCTTTTCTCCTTATAGGCTGTCGGCCTTTGCATGAAGACGAAGATGAGGTCCGCTTTGCAGGACAGCGTGTGTGACAACTCTCTCCCACACCTCCCCTCGCCCCTGTGAATCTCCCAGCTCCCCTCCTGCCACCAGACCAGTAACTAAGGTCCAGTCACAACCGAATCTGGCCAGGGAAGTGTCGTCCTGCTGGTGGAGGCAAGGGAATGTAGCCGCAGTTGAGCTGTGGGTCCCAGCCAGCATGTGCCTACGGGAGCCATGGGTTGGGTGTGGGGGTGGATGGTGAGGGGGCAGGGCAAAGGAAGATAGAACGTGAAGCTGGATAGGGAAAAGGTGTAGATATGGAAGTACTCTCCTTTGATACAGCATCTAACATCCTGGCAAGGGACCCAAGAGATGGAGCTGGTATACCCTGCTATGCTGGCTAAGCCGAGTCAAGATTTCCTGATCTGTCATGGCAGATGGTGGAGGAAAGGATCCAAAGGCTTGGAAAAGTGGGCAAGCTAGAGCGGATACACTGTGTAAAGCCAGGAGAGCCCAACAGCTGATATGTTCTACGGGAAGGTCTGAGACAACATTGCATTTGCCAAAGCAAAAGAATGCACTAAGAGGGCATGAAGAAGCTCAGTGGGAGCTCTCCTCTGAAGGTCAAGGCTGTTGGTGGAGATCCTGATACAGAACTGAGCTCCCTGGTAGCAATGAGGATGACAGAGGCCTGGAAATAGCTCTTACCATTAAGGACAAGGTGAGTATAATTACCGTGATGAGCACCAAGGGGGGACATGGCAGCCAGAGGGATGTGACCCGCAGGGAGCTATGGAAGTGGTACATGAAGCTTGCGTTCCAAGGGGAAAGACAGACAGGCAGCCAACAAGGGTACCGCACAATCTATGTGGCCGAAATAAATCAAGGACGGGTCATCAGGAGGCCAAGGGCAGCCCTCACAGGGTAGTTACCAGTCCTTGTCCACTTTCTCACACTTGGAACAGACTAGAGATGAGGCTGGTTTTCCAGTCCTTTCCCCTGAGGGATGTACAGACATTTACTTGGCTATCCGGACTCTGCTCACATATGTGAGGATTTCTGGACATAGGTTGTTGCTGACATTGATAAGCTCAGGACCTGAAACATGATTATGTTTCCCATTGGGAGTTGACTATAAGGCCCATATAATCAATAAGGTCCTGGCTAAGGCCTGATTCACACTTGGTTCATTTGGATCCATAGATCTACTCAGCAGTATTCGCTCGGTCTCTAAAGATACAATTGGAATTGGTAATTGGCAACTTCCCCCCACACCTACCACATACACACATGTTGGTTCCTTGGCCTCTGGGGTTATGGTTATCATAGTAAGGAAGGCTGAGTGGAAGCCTCTGGAATCTCCCTTCTCCCAGCCCCCCGCCAACATAGTAAACCCAAAAGAATGTTTGTCTCGGGGGAAATTGTGGAGAACCAGAAACACGTGAAGAATGCAGGGGTGGTGGTCCCATCCTATTTTCATGTAATTCACCAGCTTGTCCCCTGCAAAACCCAGACAGATCCTGGAGGATTAATGTGAACTCAGCAAGCAGCAACCCCAGTTGCAGCTGTGATGCTAGATGTGCTATCGTTGCTAGAGCAGATTACGTGGCCTCAGGCGCATGGAATGGAGCCACGGATCAAGAGAAGGTATTCTCTTCCATCCTATCTGAAGGAGAACCAGAAGCAGTTGGTATTCATGTGAGATAAACAACCATATATATTTATGATCTTGACCCAGGGTTATCTCAGCCCTCCCCCCTTGTCATAATGTGTTCTGAAGGGATCAGAGCTATCTGGCCATTGCACAAACATCATATGTGTCTGTTACATCAATGACATCATTTTAATCAAAGCAGATAAGCAAGAACTGGATATTGGAGGCTTTGGTCAGACACATGAGCTCCTGAGGGGTGGGAGATAAGCCCAGGAAAGATTTAGGAATCTACCACATCAGATCTGATTACATGATGTCATAAGAGACCTTGGGGGTGGGAAGGAGGAGGATGTGGATTCACTGAAAAAAGGCCAGATGGAACTTTCCGGGGAGACAGAAATACTCTGTACTTTGGGGTGTGGATTACACTGGTATATTCATTTGTCAATACTCATCAAACTGCATAGTTAAGGTTTGGGATTTTGCTGGATGTAAATACTTCCGTTAACAAGGAAGAAGAAACAAAGCCAAAAAATCAGTGCAAGACCTCCATGTTTTGGAGGGAATTTAAGACTAACATTTTAACACCTTTTCACTCTTTCTATTCCAACAGGTGTTTTTTTAAGGGGATGGTCATGGAGGCCATTTGGTTACAAACCTCAAGGCTTGTACTGGGAGCTTTCCCAAAGGGAAGACTCGGCATGAGTCTGCAAGACTCATGAGGAGCTGAGACCTGCTGCCCTGGCCCTGATCCTGGCCATAGCAAGACCTTGATTTGTAGAGTGGTTGGCACAGAAAGGGAAAAGCAGGTACCTCTGTGAGTATGTGACCCAGGAAAAGTTCCATAAAGGCAACCACAGACTCTAGATTTAGAATGGCAAGGCTCACCAGATGCAGAGAGAAACAGGGTTACACCTTTTGGCATTGAGATAGTGGTTAAAATCACAAACGTTGAAAGCAAACTGGGTTGTATTCAAATCCCAGTTTTGCTACCCAGTAACTGGGGATTCTTGGCAAGCGAACGTCTCTGAGTCTCAATGTCTTGATCTGTAAAAAGGAAACACAACTAGCTGCCTCCCAGAGTTGTTTCTGTAGTTTAAAGAAACAGTAGATGGTAAACGCCGAGCCCGGCACCGGGCACTGCACACACGGTTGTCTTGGTGACCACTGCCTCTGTCCAGAGAGTTGTGAGGCCCCACGGCAGGTTCCGACAGTGCAATGTCAGACGGCCCCATGGGCACACCAATGTGGGTGATGGTTGCAGACCCAGTGCTTGTGCACAGTACTGATGCCATAGAGGGACCTTTGTAACAAGCGGGAGACAGGAACTCAACAGGAGACGAATGTAAAAATGTCACATGGACTTCTGGGAAGTGTCATCCCACGCCACAATAAATGTCAAAGACGACAAAGAGTCTGGTTTAGTTTTGTTCAGAGCAAAGAGCTCATGGAAAGTTGAGCTCACATCCTACAGAACTCTTCCTGTCCTTTCATGCGTCTCTTTTACTTGCTCAGAATGATCTCCATGATGAAGAGGAGAGAACAGAATGGTTAAAAACCTCATTACCTCTATAGTCAGAACAGGCTAAAAATAGGAGTCGTCCTCAGGCGAATAGGGCTAACTTTGGGGATGACGGATTCTCTGAGGCTTCAATTATGCAGAATCCCGCTATCTGGCAACTTCTTGTATCTGCAATGTTTTAGAAAATTTAGAAGCAAGTTCCCCAAAGAGCTCAGGAGTTAAACAAGAAATATCAGAGTTGGCTTACAAGATGCAGGAAGGACTAGGCTTTTCTCTGGCCACCTGGCCACGCTTACCTGTGCATGCTTTACCCAAAGCTACATGCTCTGCCTCCCCATCCCCACCGCCTGGGTTCCGCACAGAGGCAAACACGCCAGGCAGTCTCGGTGAGGGGTGTGGATTGCAGAAAGCAAAGGAGGCAAGAGAGAATCAGCACAGAGCAGACATCAGAGATCAACGGGCTGCAGTCTGGAGGCATTCTGTGGGGAGGCAAGAGGCAGGAGTTCCAGGAGACCCTTTCTAGGGTCTTGGAGCCCTGAAATACCCACTGCCTTTCTCCTGGGAAACAAACGCAAATGAATTTTGGCTGCCCACCGCCAGGGGTTTCAAATAGATCCAGCAAGGTCTGCGCGCACGGATAAATTTCACGTCACTGCAGCAAACAGCAACAGTGCGTGCAATGTTCTGATGAGCAGTTGTTGTCTCAAAGCAGTGCCCCTAGCTGATTTACATTCTAGCTAAAGGCCAGAGAGAGAAGGCTGCCCATTCTAGATGCTTCCAGTGGGGACTTACAATTGGATGTCTTCACCACTGTGGTAGCCTGAATAATGGCTCCCAAAAGATACCCAGGCCCTAATCTATGAAACCTGTGTTTGTTACTTTTTATGGCAAAAGGGGCTTTGCCGACATGATTGGGTCAAGGACCTTAAGAGGGCAAATGATCCTGGATTACCTGGGTGGACCCTGATGTAATCAAAAAGGTCCTTATAAGACGCTTATGAGGGACGTGCCAATTTTAGAAAGACATTTGGCTACAGAAGAGGAAATGGTGATGTGCCGACAGGTGCAGTGAGAGAGGGAGGCAGGTTAGAAAATGCTAGGCTGCTGGCTTTGTGGATGCAGCAAAAGGAGCCAAGAGCCAAGGAATACAGGTGGCTGCTAGAAGCTAAGCAAGACAAAACAAAACAAAACAAAAAACAAAAAAAGACGGTCTCCTGGAGCCCCCTGAAGGACCCAACGCTGCATACACCTGACCTTTAGCCCCAGTGAGACTGACAGGGGACTTTCGATTTCAGAACCAAAAGGCAAGCTGTGTTGGACACAAATATTCATGAGAGGGGTGGAAACACCTCCCCTTCGAATCAGACACCCAACTGTAAAGCAGATTCTGTGTCTGCTTCCCAAAATGTTGGGAGGGGCGTGGGGAGTCCCGTGCTGGTAAGATACGTGAAAATCTAATTCACGGTACCTGCAGAAACTGATCCTATACAAGAGACAGAGGGCTACAACCAGTGTAGCAAGACCTAGAAGATGTATACATTAGTTTTGAAAATAATCTGTGTCCTCCAGATGTCTCAGTGGCCCAGATTTTCTACTTGTTTGTTATGTTTTTCCACCTTTTCCTTTAACAGATCGATCGAGATATAATTTGCATACCACATAACTCACCTTATTCAAGGGGACTTCAGGAGTTTGTAGGGTATTGACAAAATTGTGTAACCATGATCACTATCTAATTCCAGAACATTCTCATCACCTTAAGAAGGAAGCTTGTATCCATTAGCAGTTACTTCCCATCCCTCCCCACCTCCCTCAACGCCCAGCCCTGGGCAGCCATTAATCTACTTTCCGTTTCTATAGATGTTCCTGTTCCAGACATTTCATGTACATGGAGTCATGTAATAGGTGGCCTTGGTGTCTGGCTTCCTTCACTTAACATGATGCTTTCAACGTTCATCCATGTTTATCGGCATCAGGACCTCATTTCTTTTTTACGGCGGAATAATATTCCCTTATCTGGGTATACCATGTTTCAGTGATTCATTCATCAATTGATGGGAAGTTGTGCTGCTTATCCTTTTTCGGTGATAATGAATAATGCTGACACAAACAGTCCATACAAGTTTTCGTGTGGACTCATATTTTCAGTTCTCTTGGGTACATCTTAAGGATGGAATTATTGGGTCACATGGTAATTTTTTCATGTTTAATGTTTTCACTATGTAAAACTGTTTTGCAAAGTTGCCACACCATTTTACATTCCCTCGAGCAGCACACAGGGCCTCTGGTTCCTCCACATGCTCGTCAATACTTGGGCTTGTCTGTCATCTTAATCATAGTCATCCTAACGGGTGTGATGTGGTATCTCACCGTGGTTTGGGCTTGCATTTCCCTAATGATCAAAGGTGTTTAACATCCTTTCGTGTGTCTATTGGCCACTTGTGTATCTTCTTTGGAGAAATATCTGCTCAGCTCTTTTGCCCACTTTTTAAACATTTATTTATTTATTTATTTATTTTGAGAGAGAGCATGAACGGGGTAGGGGCAAAGAGGGAGGTAGAGAAAGAGAGAGAGAGAGAGAGAGAGAGAGAGAGAATCCCAAGCACACCCTGCACCGTCAGCGCAGAGCCTGACATGTGGATTGAACTCATGAACTGTGAGATCATGAACTGAGCTGAAATCAAGAATTGGTCACTTAACTGATTGAGTCACCCAGGTGTCCCTCTTTTGCATATTTTTTAAAATAGGGTTGTTGTTGAGTTTCATGAGTTTTTATATGTTCTGAACATAAGTTCCTTATTAGATATATACTTTGCAAATATTTCCTCCAATTCTAAGGATTGTTTTTTTTAAATTTTGTTGTTGTTGTTGTTTGTTTGTTTGTTTGAGAGAGACACAGCATGAGCAGGGGAGGGCCAGAGAAAGAGGGAGACACAGAATTCGAAGGCAGGCTCCAGGCTCTGAGCTAGCTGTCAGCAAAGAGCCTGACACGGGGGTCGTCTAAGGATTGTTTTTTGTTGTTGTTTGTTGTTTTGTTTATTTTGCTTTCTTAATAGTGTCCTTAGAAGCACTAAAGTTTTGGGGCACCTGGGTGGCTCAGTTGGTTAAGCATCCAACCTCAGTTCAGGTCATGATCCCGTGGTTCAAGAGTTCAAGCCCCGCATCGGGCTCTGTGCTGACAGCCCAGAGCCTGGAGCCTACTTTGGATTCTGTCTCTCCCTCTCTCTCTGACCCTCCTACTCTCAAAAATAAACAAACATTAAAAACATTAAAAAAAAGAAGCACAGAAGTTTTTCATTTTGATGAAATACAATTTGTCTATTTTATTGTTATTGCTTGTGCTTTAGGGGTCATAATTAAGAAGGCATTGCTTAACTTAAGGTCATGAAGATTTACTCATGTTTTCTTCTATGACATTTAGAGTTTTAGTTCTCCTATTTTGGCTTGTGATCCATTTAAGTTAAATTTTATGGATGGTGTGAGTGTAAGAACACAAGTCTAAACCAAACTGACTCCATGACAGGCTAAAATTTCCCCTCTGAACTGGAAGGTCTAAGATTCAGTCTCTCCGGAACTATTAGGCAGTTACACATTATCCGAGGCAGGAGAGACCACCTTGCGGTATCCAATCAGGAAAGGCCAGTTACCTCTCCCCACATTCCTAAAGGTGAGGCCTACAGATAGAAACTTTAGATAGGACCCTGTTACCTAATGTGAAAGTTAACCTGATAGTCACCAAATAAGACCCTGAACTCACTCTGTAATTGGTTAATTTCAAAGATACCCTAAATGTTTTGATTGGGTCCCGCCAAAAGTAACGAACGCTCTAAACAAAATGTATGGTTAAAGTTGCTGCCAATATTATTATACGGTAATGATTGGGTCACTGTACCTATGTCACAATTTCTTGAACTCCCCCTTCCCAAACCCCATAAAAAACCCTGCTCAACCCTTGTTTGGGGCTCCCAGCACGGATCCACCGTGTTGGTGAAGTCTGTGAGCCCGAGCTTATAAGCCCGCAATAAAACCCTTTGCCTTTGCATGCGTGCCTCGGTCTCCCTGGTGGTCTCTGGTTGTTGAGGATACTGCGTTCTGGGCATTACATCAGGAAGGGGCCCAACTTCATTTGCTCGCACTTGATACAGAGTTCTTTCAACACTATTTGTTGAAAAGACGATTCTATTTTCCCCATTGAATGGTCTTGACACCCTTCCGTGTTTGAACTCTCAATTCTGTTCCACTGGTCTGTCTCTCCCTATGCTGGTACCACAGTGTCTTTTTTTATTTTTCATTTCAAACTTTTTCAAATTTACCCCTAAGTTAGCATACAGTGCAACGATGATTTCAAGAGTAGATCCTTCACGCCCCTCCCCCATGTAGCCCATGCCCCTCCCACAGCCCCTCCAGGAACCCTCTGTTTGTTCTCCATAGTTAAGAGTCTCTTATGTTTTTGTCCCCCTCCCTGTTTTTGTATCATTTTTGCTTCCCTGCCACACTGTCTTGATTACTGTGAATTTGTAGTAAGTTTTGTAATCTGGAAGTTTGAGTCCTCGAACTTGATTCTTCCTTTTCAAGATTGTTTTAGCAAGTCTGGGTTCCTTGTATTTACATCTAAATTTTGAAATTAGTTTGTCAACTTTGGAGAGGGGGAAGGCAGTTGGACCTTTGATAAAGATTTCATTTGGGGTGCCTGGACGGCTCCAACGGTTAGGTGTCTGACTTCGCCTCAGGTCATGATCTCATGGTTCATGAGTTTAGGCCCCGCATCGGGCTCTGTGCTGACAGCTCAGAGCCTGGAGTTTGTTTCAGATTCTGGGTCTCCCTCTCTTACTCTCCCCTCCCCCACTTGTATCCCGTCTCTTTGTCTCTCAAAATAAATATTAAAAAAAAGATTTTCCCTTTCTCTTTCTGCCCCTCCCCCACCTGCGCTCGCTCGCTCTCTCTCTCTCTCTCTCTCTCTCAAAAATAAATATTAAAAAAAGATTTCATTTAATCCACAGATCATTTGGGGCCGTATTGTCATTTTAACAATATTATCTTCCAATCCATGAACAAAGATGTCTTTTTCCTTTCATTTAAATTTTCTTTAACTAATTTAATTTTCTTCAATCATGTTGTATGGTTTTCAGTGTAAATCTTGTACTACTTTGGTTAAATTTATTTCTAAACATTTTTTTCTTTTTAATAGTATTATAAATGGAATTATTTTCTTAATTCATTTTTGGATTGTTCGTTGCTAGTATAGAAATACAGTTAATTTTGTATATTGATCTTGTATTCTGCAACCTTACTGAAGTTATTTAAGACTTTTAATAGTTTTTTAATGTATTTCTTGGAATTTTCTATACAAAAAAATCATTATCATCTGCAAATAAATGTAGTTCTGTGTCATTCTTTGCAATCAGGATGCCTTGTATTTATTGTTCTTGGCTAGTTTTCCTGGATCAAACCTCTACTACAATATTGGATATGTGTGGCAATGGCAACAAATATCTTTGTCTTACACCTGATCTTAGGAGGAAAACATTCAGTCTTTTACCATTTTGTTAGCTGTGGGCTTTTTAGAGACACCCTTTATCAGGTTGAGGAAGTTCCTTCTTATTCCTAGATTTTGAGTGTTCTTCAGTTTACTTTCTTAAAAAAAACCCCACAATTATACTCAGTCCAGAGTTGTGTGAACTTCAGATTTTGTCAAATACCCTGCACGTTCCAGAAGGTACTGTTGTATTTGATGCTCGCAATGACAACTCCAAGACAAAAAGATAAATCATTGTTTTATCCCATGTTTTACGAGGCACAACACTATATAAAATAATCTGAAATATTTCTGTCCAAATGGTTTAAATGCAAAGTATAACTGCTCAGGAGGCTGATTCCGCTGCCTGATCCACTTCCCACCTGAGCCTCTGTCTAAGAGCCCCTCCCTGCTTACTCTCCGTTGTCAGTTAAAACGCAACATATTCATTCTATAATCTTTCTATGGAATCGCTTAAACCTGTTGCTGTTTTTCTTTCCGAACTGTAGTTCATCTTCCTTTCCTCTTGTCTACGGGTCTCCCTCCACTCTCCTGCTCTTCCCATACTTTTCAGCTCCAGTGGAAGACAGCCCCTGGTCCTTGGGGAAGAGCAGAAAGAGGAACAAAAGGACTTCACAACGTTGTACGGAGCTTGCTAGTGGCTGCAGGGGTGAGCCCACTCTGTGTCCCTGCTGAATTAAAGGAGGTCCCCACAGGGGTGGCTGGAGCCTACCGGCCTACAGGGAAGTAGGACTCTGCCCTCAGGGCCCTCCTGAGGGTGTGCTCTAGGGTAGCGCCACAAGGGGCTGCCTCTTGTCTGGGCATCTGTGCCTTCTGAGCCACGTCACCCTCTGTCTCAGTGTCCTCTTTGCTCAGAGTGTGGCTGCCTCGGCCATAGCCCATGGCAGGGACCCCCAATTCACTCCTCAGCCCATCCAGATATCGGGCCAGAAACTCTGACTACACTTCCCTGGGTTTCCTGTATCCTGATTCTTCGGCTGACTAATCCTCTCCAGAAGCCTGAACAATTCAGTTAACTTAAGCCCCCAGGCTTGGATTTGCGTATGAAACAACCAGCTTCTCCTCAGAAGCCTCTGGGAACCCCTGCCTGAAGTAGGTGTGTCCCTCCTAAATCAACCCCTGAGAGCTCTTGGGGCGCAAGGGACTCCCTGGAGTCAAGTAATAATTCTTTCCTCAGCTTAATCTCTTTATTGTAGACTTTTGCTCCTGAACAGGCTCCAGCAAGTAGGACAAGGAAAGATTTCACTACATTTAGAGTCTCCATGGAGGCCATTTCTACAGTTTTCTCCAAGTGCCAATACACCCCTCTTCTGGTTGGAACCCCAAGTCTCCTTTGAATAACATCTAATCCCCTCTCTGAGCAGGTGACTCAGACTAGTCAGCATCGTTTCAATCTCTGGTGACAGTGATTGCTTCAGGGACTGGCTCATATCCTGAGTTTGTCCTATCAGAATAGATCAGAAGCTACTAGGAGGAGATGTGTTCTTTTCTCCACAGTCTTTGCCTGGAAGGACCTGGGGCCCTGCAGCTATGGGCCGCCATCTTGATCTACCACACGTAGTCTAAGAATAAAGTCCACATCAAGGAAGGAGAATAGAGCTGTGGATAAAGATATGGTGTGAACATTTTATGGGTTCCTGGACCACGCCACGCCTAAGCTCAATTTATCCCTTGAACTTTTTAAATTACATGAATAGATAAAGTCATTTTGCCTAAGCCAATTTGAGTGAGATTTTCCATCATTTGCATCAACAAGATTCCTATAGGACACAATCACCATGCCTATGGACACCTGTAAGGCTCAGACCCTGCTTTCCTCCCCCTCCCTGTACCAAGCAAGTCTTCCTTCTCCCTGGTCTCTATCTTCCCCATCCTTTGGAGTATTGCTCACGTGCTACCTGGATACCGCATGATTTCTCCTGTCCTTACAAACTGTTTCCTTCTTGTGACACAATAAGAAATACGTAGTTAACCTCTGCCCCCGGTTCCCAACATACAGCTCTTAAAACCTTTGTAACCTCCTGAAGAATAGGGGTGTTGGGAGCATCTGTTGTTCTAATATTTGGTCTTTGATCCTAGTTCCTGACAAGAGGTCCTAAATCCCTTAGAATTTCCTGAGTGATGGGAGAATCTTTTGTTCCAATGAGACAACTCCTGGTGGGCTCCAGATATCTTCAGGATGGGAACTGATCACCGGAAAGACTAACCTGTGTTTAGGTGCTTGGGATTCTCTGCCGCACTCATCAGTTGGTCTCCAGGGAGAGGAGAGGGGATGGAGATTGAGTTAATGATTGATCATGCATCCATAAAAGTCCCTAAACTATGGGCTTCAGAGTTTCCATGTTGGCAAACACATCCCCATGCTGGAAGGGGGCCACACTCCAGCTCCATGGGGACAAAAGCCCCCAGAGTTGGGAACTTCCAGATCTTGCCCTGTGTACCTCTTTATCTGGCTGTTTATCTATGTCCTTTATTAAACCCTTTCTAATAAACAGGTGAACGTGTTTTCTCTAAGTTCTGAGTTGTTACAGCAAATTACCAGACCTGAGGAAGAGGTTGTAGGAACCCTGATTTATAGCCAATCAAAAGTCCAGGTGACAGCCTGGGACTTGTGACTGGCACCTGAGGAGGTGGCACTCTTGTGGGACTGGGTCCTTAACCTGTGGGATCTGCACTGACTATGGGTAGGTAGTGCCAGAATTGATTTTTTTTTTGTTTTTTATTTATTTTTGAAAGACAGAGAGAGACAGAGCACAAGGAGGGGAGGGTCACAGAGAGAGGGAGACACAGAATCTGAAGACAGGCTCCAGGCTCTGATCTAGCTGTCAGCACAGAGCCCGACGTGGGGCTCGAACCCACGAACTGTGAGATCATGACCTGAGCCGAAGCCGGACGCTTATCCGACTGAGCCACCCAGGCGCCCCGGTAGTGCCAGAAGTGAATTGCAGGACACCCAACTAGTGTCCGCAGAGTTGGAGAATTGGTTTGTGTGGGGAGCAGCCCCACATACTTGATGTCAGAAGTGTTGTGAGTAGAGAGACAGAAGTTTCCCTTCACTTCCCCAAATGGTGATTGTAACCTGCAACTCTGAATCAAACCCATCCTTTAAACCTGTCCTTAGAGACTCTTCGAGGTCTTCTGGACCCCAAGCCTTATAACCTTCTTTAAGCGTAGGAACCACGGCCTGTCTCTCTTGGATCTGCACCCACCACCCCCGGCAGGTCCTTAGCATTCGTTCTGAGGAGTTGTGGGCTTTACAAAATTAGGAACTACACCATTTTGTAGAGGACGGTTACCACGGGAAGGGACGGGACGGGCAATGAGCGGGACTTCTGTGTCTTATTCACATGTTATTATCCGAGTCTTTAATAATACGACTATTTATTTTAAAACACTTAGTTTGCAAAGAAAAATGGCAAGGTGAATAATTGAAGAGGGCTGGTGACCTGGCCAACACTTCTGCAGACTTTCCTCCGCCCGTGAACCCAGGGTCTTCTGTGGGAATCCTGCACTCGCCGCTTCAAGCAGAGCGCGGAGCACCAAACCAGGGCCTTGACCTCAGCACAGACAAACTGCCTCATGAACACTTTATCCCCCAGAAAATCCCCCGTCCCAGCGTCCCCGGTGCTGCCCAGACTCTTCAAATACAAGGGCAAATAAAATAAACAAGAGTAAATATTGTACTCCTAAGCAATAGAATGCCTAGCAACCAAGAACAAAGGAGGGTTGGAGGAAGAGGGTTGACTTTCTCAGGTTCCCTGTGTGTGAACTGCAATAAAAATCTTTTTTGGGCGAATAATGCATTTTCGAGTGTTCAGTTACAGAAGGTATAGGGTACCCCAAGGTCAACACCTGCCAACGCTTGACGTGCATAGGCCCCGCCCTAGAGGAGGGGGGAGGGGTCCCCTTGGCCTGCCTGGCATTGGTGGAGGGGGAGGTGTCTCCAGGACTCTGGGGACTGGGATGTTGGGACCAGGCGCAGTACGACCCTACACATTATCCAAAAGAAACTGCTAAGTCACAGAATAAATGTAGGAGTTCTGCCGGTTCCCTCTCACGGTCATCCCGATGCTTTGTTAGAAATAATGAATAGGAAGCACATCGCCTTGGTCCTCTTAAATTTCTTTGATACGAAACTGTTGTAACATACTCCCTGATCGACTCAAGGGGGTCATTTTCATCTGGTCTGTGTTCTCATGTTTTCATGCCCCTTCTCCGTCACTGCCCTGGGCATGGGTTTAGCCTGACTTTTGGAAATCTAGGATTATCTAGGATACACTGAAAGCAGGGGAGAGGCCAGAAAAAAAAGAAAAACAAAACCCAGCAATGGTATTTTTATGAGATCCATGAGAAATCTTGCGGCCCATTAGTTTTGCCCACTCGGGACCCCCAGTTGGGTGGGATGGAATGAAACTGTCCGGCCGGGAAAGAAATAGACTTTCCCCTGGTGTCTGATGACTCTTGAGAGCTTCTAAAGATTTAAGGTGCGAGGGGATAAAGGGCTGCTGTCACTGTCTGTCACCATGGCAACTCTAGCCAGGACTTGGCATTGCTAGGATTTTTCCAGCAGAATCTGAAGACTGCTAACCCTAGGTCAGCATGAACGAGCATGTGGATTTACAGGTGAGGCTGCTCCCCAGCATGGCATCCCCAGGCAAGGAAAGAGGATCTTCAGAGCCAAAGCCAAAATCAGTACCAAACGTGAAGGGACGGAGAGGGGCTGCTGCCAGAGCCTCCTGGCCTGGATGGGCTTCCCCGCCATGGCAGGTGTGGGATGCATCTCTCTCCCGAGAACGGATGGGTCTAAGAAGAAGAGGGAAAAGCATCCGTACCTTATGACCCGCAACCCCACCTCTAGAAATTTCTTCTAAGAAAAAGCCAAAGTTTGCACAAAGATTTATTTTGTTTGAGGACGTCGCTTGCAGCATTATTTATAGCAATAAAAAGGGTGGGCAGGATTACCTTAAAGTTCAACGGTACAGGATGGGTTTAATAAATTACAGCTCAGCCCTAGAAGGGAATACGAAGCATCCATTCAAAACGTGTTGTGGAAAAATAGCCAACGATATAAGAACATTACGGATGGCCATAAAACATAAAGGGGGGGGGGAGGAGGTTGTAAAATTGGTATGTTGCCAATCTCATGTTTATTTATTTATTTTTAACATTTTTTAAAATGTTTATTTTTGAGAGACAGAGTGCGAGTGGGGGGGGGGGCAGAGAGAAAGAGGGAGACACAGAATCAGAAGCAGGCTCCAGGCTCCGAGCTGTCAGCATACAGCCTGACACAGGGTTTGAACTCATGAGCCATGAGATCATGACTTGAGCTGAAGTTGGTTGCTTAACCAACTGAACCATCCAGGCGCCCTTATCAATCTCACATTTAAAGAAAAGGAAAAAAAGGGGCGCGTGGTGGCTCAGTTAGTTGAGTGTCTGGCTCTTGGCTTCAGCTCAGGTCATGATTTCATGGTTTGTGGGTTCAAGCCCTTCACTGGGATTCATCCTCTTCCTCTCTCTCTGCCCTTCCTGCTCATGCTCTTTCTCTCTCTCTCTCTCAAAAATATATAAACTTAAAAAAAAAAAAAGTCAAAGAAGGAAGAGAGGGAATGAGAACTCTATATATTAAAATGTTTTTAGAATACATATATATAGTTTTCTCAACAAGGGATTGGATTTTTGCCTTTTTCCTCAAAGTTCTTACCATGAGCTTCCATCGATTTATGGAAAACAGAATTTTTAGAAACCAAATTCCAAGCAAGAAACAGCAAGTGCAAAGGCCCTAGGGCAGTTTGTTCCTGGCATGATTTAGGCAGTATTTCCCAACTTTTTAAAAAAGTTATTATAAATTTTATAATAAGAATGGAAAGTATAACATAGAGGTAGAGAAAATGGAGAAAGCATGGCAGGGGGGTGGAGAGAGTGAGAAAGCAATGGTCTTAAAAGAAACAAAGAGAAGGGAAGAGAAAGAAGGAAAGCTGACTGGGACCAGTGGGACAGAAAACCACTTTTCAAGGTCCACTGAGGATACGTACAATTCTTGTACGAGTGCGGTCTGAGTAATTCTCTAAGATATTGTTGGCGTCCACACGTTGACTGAACAACCTCGGATCCAAAATGTCTTCGGAGAGAGTGTGACTCTTTCTTGATAAGAAGACCTTAATAACGAGCCCTGACTTTTGAGTTGTGAAGGATTATAAACAATTCATGATATGGTAGGAGGAAATTTGTGTCGTTTTACTGAATGACCGTGAATCAGTCAGAGCGCGGCCTCGAGGGGCACAGAAGCTGATCAGCTCACCAGGGCCTGGCTTGGGTCTCCTGCTCGCCACACACGTGATGACAAAGTCAAGTTGCAGGAAGTTTTCACTACAGTCAGACAAAGACGTCCAGTTCCTGATGACAGGTGCTGGCTGGCGAGGGGTGAACCTGAAAGGCCCATGTTTCTTGGGGGAAGGTTGGCTGGTGTGTTCTGTCAGCCGGGGCAGTGGGGACCTCCCACCTGTCATCCCTGCCCCCAGTTCTGTCCCCAGTTCTGTCCCCAGTTCTGCACTATTGCGGGGACTCCAGGGCTGAGGCCCCGGGAGCGGGTCATGCCGGTGCAGGGGGAGGCCCCCAACCCCTCCCAGCCCCTGCTGCCCACTCCCAGCTCCGCCGCGGCACGGGGGGGCCCGCAGGCCCTGGGAGCACGGCGCCTTGTATCCATCGCACGTTGGGTGACAGGACACACTCGGTTAGTTCTCAATTGTCCAGGGCCGCTTGTTTTCAGAATCCCCCACTGTCTTCCTCTCTCTGACCTCAGGTCACCTGTGCTGCCGACCGGCATTTCCCCGTGTCATGGCTGGGGAGAAATTTGAAACAGGCACGAGGCCGGGCCTTTCCGGCCACCTGTACGCTAAGTACCCGTCACACGCCTGCTCCATTCTGGTGGTCACGGAGCAAGCGCTTGCCAAGCACCCACTCTGCCCCAGGGCTCGGTCTAGGCACGGAGGATAGAGCTGTGGACAAAACAGAGTCTACCTTCCAGGTAAGAAACAAGAAAAACAAGTAAAATATAATAAAATATATAGTATCCCAGATAGGCGAGGGCTAAGGGAAAAAAAAGTAGCAAATAGAAACAGAAAGTATGAGACACCACTATTTAGATATGTGGCTGGGGAACACCCCACCAAGATGTATTAGTGTAAAGAAGTGATGGAGGTGAGGGAGTGAGCCAGGCAAGAATCTGGAGAAACAGAATTCCAAGCAAGGCAGCAGCAAGTGCAAAGGCCCTGGGGTGGTTTGTTCCTGGCATTTTTTAGGCAATGTTTCTCAACCTTTTTTTTTTTTAATTTTCACCCACATAAGGAGCCTTTTTAGACTTTTTAAAAGAAACTGCTCCCCTAGGGAAATTTTAAAACCACAGATCTATTAGTTTTCTCTTTCTGTGCTGTGTGTATATATACACTTTGTGAATAAAAACAGTAACATCTCTTTTGCTCTCAAGAACCAATTTTTGCACCCTTGGGGGTGGATCATCCTCACAGAGAATGCAGGATGTAGGCTCAGCAAGCAGGCCCGTGGGTCTGGAGCAGAGGGAGGGAGAACATTCGAGAGGCGAGAGGCAGACCCAGCTCAGGAAGGGCCTTGTCGGTCATCCTCCGCACCTTTTATTCCAAGGAAGACAGGGAGTCACTGGTGAGTTTTAAGTGATGAGTGACATGGTCTGACTCACGTTGTATTGGGATTTCTCTGGCCATAGTGGGAAAGTATATGGGAACGAATGACAACAGCCATGTCTTAATAAAAGCTAGGGTAGAGGGTGAGAGGGACTTCCCTTTCTCCTTTCCTCCCTCCCTCCCTTCTTCTCTCATCCCTTCTGTAAATATTCGCTGAGTACATTCCGGGCAGGGAATGAAGACGTCTGTCAGGGCCCTGGGCCGAGTGGGAATGAGGGTGTGTGCAGGTCAGTGCTGGAGAACAGAGAAAGGGGAAGCCACTCCGTGGGGATTGGAGGATGGAGTTGGGTTGCTAGGGAACAGGTCGCCGGAAGCCAAGTTCTGAGAAGGGACGAGGGCTTGGCCAGGAGAGGGACTCATGGCTGAGTCCAGCGGCAAGGTCAGGGGCAGAGGCAGGAAGTTCCAGTAGTTGTGCTTTGTCAGAGGAAGCGCGGTGGAGGAAGGTGGCAGAGAAGCTGGACTGGATGCCAGGTGGGGGCAGATCTTGGGGCACCTTACACACCACGTCGCTGGGGACTGTGGAAGGGTTTTGAGCCGCACTGTCACATGAGCACCTCAGAGCACGGACACCGGCAACCTCAGATAGAAAGTGGATCAGGGGGGAGTGCAAATGGAGGCAAGTGGGGGCCAGGACGCACTAAAGAGTTCAGGAGAGAGATGCAAAGGGCCTGGGGTAGAATCCCCAGAGTTCATGCCCTATCTTCTCTATCACTCTCATTATTCATTTGACTCTCAGGCCACAAGATGGAGTTAGAAACTGCCCAGTATCTGAAAAACCCACATCGGTTCCAATATGGATGTAGCTGGACAGACAATCAACACAGACCATCTGTCTGCCACTCATCTCCTTTCTACTGTGGACACTGTGCCCAAAATTCCCCTGTACAGTTGGGGTAATGATAGACCGGGGACCAGCTCTATTTCCCAATGGAGCCTTATGAAGGGTCCCTTGGCATAGGCATGCTTCTCTCCAAGAATGGAATGTCCTGTGTAGCACCGTTACCGCCAGTGCAGGCGTTCAGGAGCCCAGCCTGAACCCTCCCAGGCTGCCTGCCTCTCTGCCCCCCTCCTTTCCATTAACTTTAACTACACTTGGGCAGATCAGCGAGGATAAATTAAGAACAGAACAGACAAGGACCTGCATCCAAAGCAAGGACTGTCAGTCCTTCTGGGGCCAGAGCTCATGAGGAAAATTGCTTGTGCTCATCATTTTTCATTTTCTAGCAGCTCTGTTTTCTCCAGTTTCTAAATCCCAGGAGAAGCTAGTAGCCAGATGTGCCAGGGTCCAAGTTTCAGTGTTGGAGGAAACCAGACCTGGTGGCAGACCCCTCCCACTTCATGTTCCAGGCCCACCACCGACTACCTGGGGTTAAGGATGAGAATGCGGAAGGTTGACCCTCTCTCCAAGGAGAATGGAGGTTAAGTCACCGGAGACGCAGACCCTGTTGTCAGCAATGCTGATCATGGATGAGGAAGGGCTTTGCAGAAGCCTGGCTTCGGGGGAGATGTCTCAGCACTTGCAACGTGAGGTCCACCTGGCTGGCTCCCGTGAGCACCCTGCTCGGCTGTCTTGCCCAGGCAGAGAGGATGGCCGGCTGGAGGCCACGCTGATTTAAGAGGCCAACCTCAGAGGCTGATAGCCCCCAGTCAGTTAATGCCCATCTCTTGCCCCATTCCTGTTCCCTTCCTGGGGACTAATGCTACATACAGCAGAGGCCGTACTGTGGTCAAGGGGCCGGCTGCAGGGACAGATCAGTCCTGGGTCCTATCTTATACTATATCTGCACTGGGTCCTATCCTATACTACATCATACTGTGCTATACGGCACTATACTACATCATACTGCACTGTGCTGCACTATACTACATCATACTGCACTGCGCTGCACTATACTACATCATACTGTACTGTGCTGCACCAGACTACATCATACTGCACTATACTACATCATACTGCACTATACTGCACTATACTACATCATACTGCGCTGCGCTGCACTGTACTACATCATACTGCGCTGCGCTGCACTGTACTACATCATACTGCATCATACTGCACTATACTGCACTATACTACATCATACTGCACTATACTGCACTATACTACATCATACTGCACTATACTGCACTATACTACATCATACTGCACTATACTGCACTATACTACATCATACTGCACTGCGCTGCACTGTACTACATCATACTGCGCTGCGCTGCACTGTACTACATCATACTGCGCTGTGCTGCACTATACTACATCATACTGCACTGCGCTGCACTATACTTCATTATGCTATACCATACTATATATGCTATACTATGTCACACTATACTACATGATACATTACTACACCATCCTGCACTGTGCCACACTGCACTCTACTGCATCACACTGCACTATACCGTACTGTACTATATATGCTATACTGTGTCATCCGATACTACATGATACATTACTACAGCATCCTGTACTATGCCACACTGCACTCTACTGCATCATACTGTACTGTACTGCACTACATCACACTACACTACACTGTACACCATAACACGGCGCTATCCATTATACCACACCGACTACCCTGTGCAGCATAATAAATGGTACTATGCTACGTTGTACTACACTACACCGCGCTGCACCACACACCACACTACCCTGTGCTGTACCGTACTGTTTGTAACACGCCACACTATGTACCGTACCGTACGGCACGATGCTGTGTTACACGGCGCTAACTATACCTCCTACTGTACTGTACGACCCTGCACTCTGTTGCGCTAGCTGCACCGCACCGCGCCGTATCCCACCCTATGTCGTGCCGCACAACGCTGCCCACCGTACTGTTCGGCACCACAGTCGGCTGCACCACGATGCACCGCACAGCTCCGCACCACACAGCCCGGCACCATACGCTACGTGTGCGCACAACACCACACCATACTGCACTGACTACACGGTATTGTACCGTATTGCTAGCACGGTGCCTGGCACTAAATAAATACACTCCAAACGGTACTCCCATTGCTTAATGAGGCCACCTGACTTGTCCATGCGGCAAACCTCCCCCGTGACTCTCTCTCTGACCTCCTGGCTCCGTTCAGACCCTCATTCTGCTGTCCTCCCACTGGATCCGACACAAGGACCCACCGTAGCAAGGACTGGAATGGGTTTGGGTCATGCACTAGCTCCTTGGTGGTAGGCACTGTGTGTGGCCTTCTGTCCCCAGTGCCGATCACAGTGCCCGGCACAGAGGGACACTTTGTGATGCTGGAGGAAGGAAGAATGTCACTCATGGGCTTCCCCGCTCATGTAGGACCTTACTCACCATGTCATCCTAGACCCAGGGCCTCAGCATTCCTTCTGGGAAGGCCCCAAACCTGAGCCATCATGACACAAAGCAGCTGTGTGAGGTCAGTCTCCCAGCTGACCTCTCTCCAGCTTCAAGGGTGTTTCTTCTTCCTGGTAGAGATTTCTGGCATGTGAACACGGTCGTATTTCTCCCTTCACGCATTTATGGGCTTATCCCTACATCCCTGGGTCATCATCCTTCCAGACTCGAAGCCCCGATCTGTCTCGCCTGCCAGTCCTCATGCACACCTCAGCCTCTCAATAATTTTGATCCCTCCCTGGCCCTGCTCCAGCGCCGTCTGTCTTCCTGGAGGGGCAGCGAGCTACTCGCCCCCTCGAGTCCAGGTGTCGCCGCTGCCCGATCCTCTGCCCCCCTCCTCCTCCTGGCTGCCCTCCGGAGCCCAGCCCCACGTGGAACCTTAGAGTCAGGCATTTTGGGTGATTTCCAAGAACCAAGGTTGGAAAAAAGCCTTGCAACCATCCAACGGTGCTGATCTTATGTGAGCTGCACAAATCCAAACTTAAACTAAGCAAATGGTGCTAATCCGTCATCGTCCTCACACCGAGGCCTGTTTCAGGAGGCGGCTCAGAGGCTGGGAGGCCAGGTTTCTGGCTTGTGTGGGCGACGCCTCAGCCATCAGGCTGCCGCAAGATCAAGTTCACTAGGGATCATAACGGCAGTTGCAATTACAGGTGCCGTTTACATACTTTGCGCCCTTGGACTTGACACAGTCCAGAAGGAGCCCCGGGCACCCGGCTCAGTGCCTCTGAGGGTGAGCCGCAAACTCTGGGAGAGAATTAAAGCCCCCTTCACCCCCACCCCCACCCCCACCCCCGCCACCAAAAGAGAGGCAGGGCCCATGCAATGTCCAGTTCGGGCAGACCTGATGCCCTCCACGGCATTTTTTTTCTTTCCCCCTTTCTTCCTTTTTTGTCTTGCTTTTGTTTCAATACCACTATTCCGAGGAGGAATTCCTCCTCTGCATAGAGAAAGAAAAACAAGTCTCTGGCTGTTTTCAGCCTTTTAAAAACAGAAGTATTGGTACAATCCCAAGTCTTTGAAACAAATTTCCAGTAGTTTTTCCAGGTATTGCCAGAGGACTTGGAACAGAAGAAGTAGCCCTTTAATCTAGTACAGAAAAGCAAACAGGCTTTATCATTCCATACAGATGTCACACTTGCCCTCAGTACCTGTTACAGGCACAAAAGCCAGCTCCATCTCTGTGCAGTACTGTGGGATCAGGGCCTCTTTCCCCAGCTGGGGTCCCGGGAGAGCCAACGCAGGGCCTATGAACAACCTGTTAAGTACTGTACCAGAGGAGTGCAGATTAACACGGTGAGCCTTTGGTTTCTGGGTGTTTGGGGGCACTTTTTCTCCTGAATCTATCATCATGAACAGCAAAAAAGGAACAGGGTAATGAATGTGAGCACAATGTGTTTCAGAATTTACAACATCTTTCCAACAGTCCATCTCAGCACAATAGAGCAATGCTGTCTGCAGAACTGGGGACACAGCAGAGAAGGGCATCTGTGATTCCTGAGCCCTGGGTATGCACAATAAGATGGTAGGTAAGAGAGGCGAGGAGCAATGTGATTTGCTGGATTCAGTCAGGGCTGTGCTCCCCGTGAGCTGGCGGGTTAGCAGATTGCAGCCAAGATGCAGCCCTCACGTTTTCTGACTTGAGAGATAATGAAGCAATAAAATAAAATAAAATAAAAGGAGCAGAGGCAGCCAGCGAGGGCTCCGCCCTGCGGGGCTGTCTGTGCGACAGCAGCTGCCAGCGGGTGCCAGCTCAGGGCGCAACCAGGGACCGAGCCCTCCAACACACCAGTGATGCAGGGACCCAATTCCCTCCTTCAGGGGCACCAGCACCTCGGCTCGCGGGGCTGTCACCGAGGCCGTCCTATGCCAGGGCAGCCCATATGGTCTAGCAGTTGTCGCCAGAGACACAGAGCGTAAATAAACCCTGGGAGGACAGATGGGAGGCTGGCCAGGCTGGCTCCGCTTCCTGATCGCATCACGGGCGAGTCCGTGCACAGGCCCTGGGGGGCACCTTAACCATTTTCCAGGCCAACGACTTCATTTGTCGGCCGAGGAGCTGAGCCTCCCCTTCCAGAGGTAAAGGGACTTGCCAAAAGTCAGAGTGAGTCAATCGTAAAGCATGGAAAGGTGGTGGCTAGGAACACCCCACATCTCCCCGGCCCTTGGCTTTGGCAAGTGACTAAAGTCCTCAGTTTCCTCATTGCGCTGCGAGCGTGAGGTCAGCGCCTTCCGCGTTAGGGTCTTGGGACAAAGCACGCAGAGCCCACTGCCAGGGTCAGAGTAACTGCTGGGTGGGGACGTTGGTTTCCATTGTTCTCATGATTGCTGGTAGCTGGAAATAGATCTCCGGGTCTCTCCCGCCCAGGCCGGGGTGTGGGGGGTATGGGGGTATCAAGTGATGGATAAAATCACAGGAGCCAGAGCCTGCATCAGGCTTCCGGTTTTGTGACTTCGAACGAGGTGCGTAGCCTTTCTGAGTTCTCATTCACTGTTCTCATCTCAGAAGTGGGAGCAGGGACACCTTCGTTCGCAGGCTTGCGGTGAAGGTCAGACGCAAGGGGCTGGCAGCAAGTTCATGGCCCTAAACCACAGCTATTCCCGGCCGGCCCGAGGCTCCTCCCCGCTCAGCAGTGAGGACACGACTACCTTTAGATTGAAGAGCAGGTTAACTTGATGCGGCAAAGGGGCTAAGGGTTTGGCTGAGGTGAGGGCCGGCAGGAGCGGAGCAGCCGGCTGGTGGATGGCATGATCGAAATAAACCATATGTTTAAAATTATGAGCCCAGATGTTAGGCCTTGGCGCCTAAGGTTCACACCATTAGATGAAATCCGTTAGGTGTCTCTAATGGTCTTGGAGGCTCCAGGAAGCCCGCGTTAAAATGCAAATCAGTTCCCTTCAAAGGGAAACCTATTAAGTTATCGTCTTTAGCAAATTGCTGAGCCGGGTTTATTTGGGGGAGGTAGACATGGGAGGGTGTGAAAGGCCAGAGGCAGGAAGCATTCTCTTTCTATAGAAATCCAGTTCTCTTTCTACTGAGCCTCAGGGGTGCACCTAGGGCTGAGTGTAATAGGGAAAGTGGGGTCTCTGAGGGTGACTGGGGTCCAGGGGCAGCAGGAAGGCAGGTGCTTTTCACAGCCCCAGAATCCTCTCCCAGCTGAGAGCACAGAGGTGTGAATTCCATTCCCGTCCCGCTGCGTGAGGCTGGGGAACTGAGGAGCCTGGGCTGGGTACCAAAGCTTAGTGAGTCCCGGAGGATGTACGGGAAGACAGGTGGGTCCCGAACGTAACCCTCGGGCAGGAAGGTCTGTTTCTTATGTGCGTTGTGTCCCTTAACAGTCAGCGCCCTGCCGTGGGCGCGCTGGGCTCCAGGGGACGTTTGCATAGGGAACAGCAAAGATGAAAATGGTGTGTTTGGGGCATGAAAAGGACAGGAATTCATTTCTTGGCATTTACAGGAGCCCGCCCCCAGCAAAATCACTCTTACCGTCTCTGCGTGGGCAGCACACAGCAGAAGGAATCTTTCTTTTCAAGGGGCCCGGGGTTGAATTTTTTTTCTTTAAGGTCACGATTTCAAATTCTTTCACTGAAATTTTGAGTGTTGCACTTTCAAGCAAGAATTACCTTCCATGTACAGTATCTTCCTGTCCTCTGGAGACTTTTGCCTCTACACCAGTCCTATTTTAAATATCTGAAAAATTTTTTAAATATTCGACTTGTGAAACAGGGGTCTGTGACCAAATCCTCTTTGTATCAGGAACAGTCTCTTCTGAGCACCTCTCTAAGGTTTAAGAATGTCTGCTTTGTATGGGCACCTAGGTAGCTCAGTCAGTTGAGCATCTGACTTTGGCTCAGGTCATGATCTCACAGTTCATGGGTTCGAGCCCCATGTCGGGCTCTGTGCTGACAACTCAGAGCCTGAAGCCTGTTTTAGATCCTGTGTCTCCCTTTCTCTGCCCCCCATTCATGCTCTGTCTCTTTCTGTCTCTCAAGAATAAAAAGCTAAAAAAACAATTCTGCTTTCCAGTCCCGAGTTGTACCACAGACTTAGTCTCCAGTCTCTTATTTCGATAATGAATAGTGGCTACCCCTTCTCGAGTCCTTGTCTGTCAGGCACATTCTCCTCACTTTACATGTTAATTCTCCTACACTTTACACTAACCCAGAACCATCATCATCCCCATTTCACAGATTTCAAACTGAGGCTTGGATGGGTGATCAATGTTCTCCACGTCGTATGGGGTGAGAAAGGGTCAGAGTCAGGCTGTAAACCCAGTGCCTCCTGGCGACTTGCTGCCCAGCCAGGTCGCCCACTGATGAGAGGAAAACATACGAGACCCTGTCTCCACATTGCTTTGTCTCTAAAATACTCTTCAAGCAAAGAGAAAGACCGCTACTGAGAAAATGCCACTAAACACACAGGACTCCCCCTCCCCCACCGCCCCGCCAAAACACGGACAAGGGAATTGTAGGAACATCATGAAATGAGAAAATGTGGATTTAGTTCTATAGAAAAATAGTCCATATGTCTATATTTCCACCTCTCCATAAAAAGTACGTCAAAGCACTTAAAGAACTCCAGCAAGAAGACATAGCAAATCGACCTTTTTAGACACATTATATATCTGTCTTTTATTAGCTCTATTTCAATTTACTCACTGAGTGATGACTTTTCCAAAAGACTATTGTGTTTGAAGACCAGTATCTCCTTGAAAGATAATTTTTTAAAAAAGATCTTTATTTAGATCGAGGAAGTCAGATAAAGTATTCCTTATTATGATCTCTGGGTGGGCTGTGTAGCTCAAGTTCTGATCTACTGCCCACTAGCTATGCAGCCTCAGACAAGATGCTTGGCCATTCTGGGCCTCTTCCTTCTTATGTGCAAAATGGGAGAATGCTTAAGGTGGCAAGGTTCGGTGAAGGTCAAGGTGTTTGGCTCATAAACTCTAGGAAGTGGCCTCCTCACTGGGGCCTGGGTTGCTGGTTCCCAAAAAGAGTTCAACTTTGGGGAACGTAGGACAACCTGGACAAGGTGGAAAAGCCAGTCCTACCCGCTGCAAAGGGAGTAGCTCGCAGGCCTGGGGACGCACCGCGTCCAGGTGGCATGAGCCAGAATGCACTCGGGGGACGGGAGCCAGCTTTCGTCCGAAAGCCTGGCAGCCCCTCTCAGTGTTCTGCCAAGGAATTGGGGGCGGGGGTTTCTCTTCCCATTTATGACTTTCTAAATCCTTGCCCCTCCGATGGCTCTATCTGAAGATGATTCACATTCCTGTTGAGGCAGAGCGGGGCCCAGGTGGAGGTGGGGGTGAGCCAAGCAGAGTCTTGGACCCTTTGTCCCAAACTGTGTGGCTTTTGAAGGCTTTTGAAGCCCATCTTGGAGATGGGCTTTTGTTCTTTGAAAAAAGAAGGATGTCTCTTCCCTTCTGCATGTGCCTACAGCAAGCTGTAAGTTACCAAGCTGCTGATTTCAACACATGTGCACGGGCACACGCATGCACACACAGACACACACGCACAGAGGCACACACACACACAGACACACATACACACAGACACACACACAGACACATACAAGGCACACACAGAGACACCCACAGACACAGACACACACAGACACACATACACAGACACCCACAGACACAGACACACACAGACACACATACACAGACACCCACAGACACAGACACACGCACAGAGGCACACACGCACACACACAGACACACCCACAGACACACATACAAGGCACACACAGACACACCCACAGACACAGACACACCCACACACACAGACACAGACCCACACACACAGACACACACACACACACACTCAAGGATCCTAGTCCTGGCTGCCTCTGAAACAATTCATCTTCGGCCCTCACTGTTAATTATGACTCTGTGCATCAACAACCAAATGACACAGCCCGGAGTGGCCGTCCCTTTCTCTCCACATGACGTGCGTGCGGGTTGATGAAATCATTCTGGGCAAGGTTAAGGCAAGTCTCCACAGTGCAAAGGTTCTGTTTAAAACAAACACTGCTTGCTTTCGGGACCTGGCAGGAAAATTAAAAAGAAATCCAAGATGCTCTAGGCTTCTGTCCTGGTTTCCAGGCAACCAGATGCTGGGTGCAGGAAGGGAGAGGGGCTTTCTTCCGGCGCCAGGCAGGATTGATGGACAGTGGGCTAACTTTCTGAGCCAAGGAGATGGGGAGGGACAGAGGAAGCCTGCATAAGCCTCATTACCCTAATCAACCATAGAGTCGGCCTGTTGGCAGAGAGCACTGAAAAATGAGCCCATCTGCATGGGCTGAGCCGGGAGAGATGCTTTTTCCTCCTTCACAAAGACCGGGCTGCTGTAAGCAGTAGGATGCCCGGGGACTGTCATCTTGGCAGCGAGAGACGGGTGTGTAGTTCAGGTAGGCAGACAGAGCCTGGCAACGGCCTCCTTGAGACCAGGGATTACCCACGGGGCACAGGCGGGAGAAGGCAGGAACAACGCTGGCCATGTCTTTCTACACCACAACTCAGCAAAGATCCTGAGAGGCTACACACGCCAATCCCAGCACGAAGGCAGGACACACGGCGGAGGAAGATGGCTAAGCAGCAAGTCATCACATTCCCTTCGCTATTTCTTTCTGCCCGTGTCCCGCACCCCAAGGGGGTCATGCGGTGTAGAAGAAATATCGGGGCTCCTCAGACAGACCCGGGTTCAGATCTCTGAAGGGGACCCAGGTTCAGATCTGCACGTTGTCCCTTTACAAACAACTACAAGTATCCTTTCTCTTCTGTCCAAAGTGCGGTTGTGAGTGAGCGTTCAGCACGATCATGGTATTGCCACTCAGGAAATGACAGTTTTACGTCTCAAGGGTTTCTATGGTGACACTGTAAAGTCTGTCCGGCCCAAATGGCAAGAATTCCTCTGGTGTGAACGGGGCATTTATCTGGCATTTTCCTAGTCTCTGAATGTGCAGTTCCCATAATGCTGCAGGGCATCCGTGATGCATGATCCATGTCCGTTCCAAAATCGTAGGGCGTGCCTCCAGGATGTCATGACGTGAAACGGCATGGCGTCACACCCCATGCGGCAGTCATGTTCCCATTTCGTGAAGGAGGAAACTAGAAGGCAGAGCAGTGAAGGGGTCTGCTGGAGGTCACATGGCTGGGTCACAATGGCGCGGGGTCTCTATTCCTGAATATGCGGGAGGGAGGAATTTGCTGAAATGACCTGACGAGAGAAGTGGCCGGTTCTGCTCACTGTCACAGTGTCTCTCTCCGCCCCGGCTGCCAGGTCTCCCCGGAGGGGAAGGGAGGCTGCTCTGTCCACCTGAGCTGCACCCCTGTCTGCAGGGCCATGTTGCCCCCACCCCACCCCCACCCTGAGTTTCTCCATCCCCGTCTTGAGCACCATCCGTGTTCTCTCTCCGGGGCCCATGTCTCCTGATCTGCAAAATCAAAACAAGACCCACAAAAACAACCAACAAACAAAACCAGAGAGGAATCAAATCCCTAGGCTTTAGTCCTGGCTCCCTGTGGCTTTGGGTCAGTTCCTAGAATTCCCCAAACAGAATTTAAGCTTCCAAACAGAGCTGAAACTGTCCCATCTCACTGGCTCAATGTGAGATTCAAATGACAAAAATGCAGGGGCACCTGGGTGGCTCAGTCGGTTAAGCATCTGACTTCGGCTGAGGTCATGAGCTCACAGTTCGTGAGTTCGAGCCCCACATTGGTCTCTGCACTGATAGTGAGGAGCCTTCTTGGGGTTCTCTCTCTATCCCTCTCTCCGCCCCTCCCCTGCTTGTATGCTCTCTCGCAATAAATGAATAAACTTAAAAGTAAAATAAATGACAAAAATGCAGCTAAAGTGCCCACCAGAGCGCACCTGGCACATGCTTGTTAGCAAGGAGTAGACGTTTCTCCTAGAAATTCTTCCAAAGGGTCTTCAGAAGACAGCCCTCCAGGTCGTTATTGGCGAATAAATGCAACATGGCCTCCGGCAGTGAGAAGTGGGAGAAGCACCCTTACCAGGTCTGAGGCCATGGTGGTGACAAGAGTCAGTTTACTGGGGACTCACTCAGTTATGCTGGCCACTATTCTAAGCACTTCATAGGGTTTGCCTCATGTATTTGCCACACCGACCCTGTGGGGCAGACCCTATGGTCTCCACCTCGTTTCAAAAATGGAAAATTAAGGCCCAGAGAGGTTGGGAAACTTACCCGGGGCCACACAGCCTCCCAGGGTCCCTTCCCCCAGTCGGCCTCACTTGGAGCGATTGGTACTTGGGACCAAACCCTTCCCAAGTGGCTGCTAAGGTAGGATGAAGCCCAAAGCATCTCGGAATGAGCCGGAGTGTGATGTTGATGCCCTATCCAACATTCAGGCCAGAAGCATTATTGGTGGGAAGGAGACCCGTCTTCCTTGCTCACGAATGCCAGGGGGACCGCTTCCTGGTAAAGAAAAGTATCCAAACTCATAGCTTGCATAAGAGCACCTGGGGGGAGACGTGTCACATGTGAGTCCTGGTGCTCCTGGGCGGTCTGTGGGGAGTGCCTGCAGTGGGGACCCCACTCCCGGGGCCAATCCCTAGCACCGGCCATGACCTCCCCGAGCAGCCCAGCTCATGCCACCACTGGCTGCTTTCTGGTGTTTTGCATGGACTTCTTCACCTATTTTCTACCAATTCCTCAAACAAACAGCCACCTTTGCTCTCCCTGGCCCTTCTAGAACAGGAAGCAGTTTGGACAAGATGGGTGTTTTCCAAACTGGGGCTTCTGGGAAGAGCTCTGGGCATTTGGAGGGCCTCCCTTGAGGGGGGCCAGGGAAGATTCTGGGTCCCTGACCCACCTGTACCTGTTTCACATTTTGTCTTTTTTTTTGCATTTTTAATAATAGTTTATTGTCAAATTGGTTTCCATATAACACCAGTGTTTCTCCCCACAAGTGCCCCCCTCCATGACCATCACCCCCTTTCCTCCCTCCCCCTCTCCCTTCAGCCCTCGGTTTGTTTTCAGTATTCAAGAGTCTCTCATGATTTGTGCCCCTCTCTCTCCCCAGCTCTCTTTCCCCCTTCCCCTCCCCATGATCCTCTGTTAGGTTTCTCCTGTTAGACCTATGAGTGCAAACATATGGTATCTGTCCTTCTCTGCCTGACTTATTTCACTTAGCATGACACCCTCGAGGTCCATCCATTTAGCTACAAATGGCCATATTTCATTCTTTCTCATTGCCATGTAATACTCCATTGTGTATATATAAACCACATCTTCTTGATCCACTCCTCAGGTGATGGACATTTAGGCTCTTCCCATGATTTGGCTATTGTAGAAAGTGCCGCTATGAACATTGGGGTACATGGGCTCCTATGCATCAGCGCTTCTGGATCCTTTGGGTAAATCCCTAGCAGTGCTATTGCTGGGTCATAGGGGAGTTCTATTAATAGTTTTTTGAGGAACCTCCATACTGTTTTCCAGAGTGGCTGCACATTTTGAAGTGAAATTTTGTTTCAGCAAAGGATTTGGTGGCCAAACACCCATTGAGTAATTAAACAGTTAAATGCATAAATCTATTAAATCAAATTGCTGAGCAACATCATTTCCCAGGCCCCGTGTAGCATGAAAGTTCTCTCGGAGCCATCAGCAGAGACGCAGACGATGGGAACCATGAGTGACAGTAAGAACCGTGCTGCCCGCACACGTGTGTTGCTTTCCGGGGACACCAAGATACCAGGGAAGTGATTAATAAGACTAAAGACAACGCAGGGACCCGAGTTAGGCAGGTAGCCAAGAGTTCTCCTCTGCTCCTGTGTCACGGCAGAGACAGGGCCTGATGGCCTTGGTGTGGGGCTGGGAAGGGGGCGAATCTGGCTCTGCAGCTGGGAGCCAGAGTCCAGTGGAGTGTCCCCTACACTCAGACCCTGATGTCCTCGGTGCTCAGCTCCTGAGAGATTCAACGTCGCAGGGACAATAGGTATGATGTGATGGAGATGTGATCTCGTGGATGAGTTCCGGCCGCGGAGCAATGTTTGTTAACGGGAAGAAATGTTCCAGATCTGCACTCATGTGCACACACACAGTATTCATTTTTTAAAAATCATGGTTTATTTAGATGATACTTTGTTTCTTTCTAAACTGAATTCAAATTGGCATAAAACCGTGCATCTGGCCCTTTCTGTTGGCCTCTCTTAATCTCATTATCTGATATTCTTTTGAAGATTAAGACTCAATCAATCACAGTGAACAAAACTACCCAGAATTAGCAGCGAACAGCTCAGGGTGGTTACAAAGATAAGCTTCCAAAGTCACGGGGTGCTTGGCATCCAAGGCCTTGGGGCACTTGGAAGAGCATGTTTGTTCCTTGAATTCAGTAGGATCCAGCCTGTGTTTATATTACTGTTCTGATGGAGGCCATGTCCCTTGTAAGTAATGGCCCTGAACATCACCATATTGCCTGTTCTATATTATTCACAGCATTTATTCTTACCTTATACCTTATTGTGTGTTTATAGTCTCTTTTCTCTAGAAGAAGGAGGAGTTTGACAAGAGAAGGGACCTAATTTGTTTTCTTCACCGACATATCCCCACCTTGGAATGGTAGAGGCCAGTGTATTGTAGGCACTCAACAAATATCTACAGAATGAATGAATGAATGGTGCACAGCCTCGTCTTCACAGTCAATGTCCGGGGCCACCGTGGTGCAGCAGAGATGTGCATCCAGGAGACGCAGGCTGCCAGCCCACGAAAGGCACTGAAACTCACATTTCATACCTGCACCTGCATAACGGGCACTGTCTCCACCCAACGGGACTGCATGGTGCGTGTTGATTCGTGTGTGTGAAGCGTCCCCGTGGGTTTTCTGGAACCAGGTAGGAGTTTGCTCAAGCACTCCTGAATCCAAGGCGGACTTTATCATTCCCTCCATTTCACAGAATAAAACTGAGGTTCAGAGAGAGAGTTCAGAGGTAGATGCAAGTGATACAGCCGGGACTCATGCCTGTATCTTATGAATCTCAGATCACAGCTCTTTCTGCCTCTTCATGCCACTTTTCTAGAACAATCTGTCTCTCTCTCCTTTTCTGCCTCTCTCAGTCACACACACACACACACACACACACACACACACACACACAGTGCATATTAGTGGTCTAACATTTTTTAAACGTTAAATTAAATTTTTAAAATTTAATTTAACATTTTTAAAAACACACTCTTCATTTTTCTACTCAGCTAGGACATAGAAATTCCCATGTAAAGGTTTCATATGGAAAGAGGGAAAAGGGTCATTTTCTACAGAAGCTGAGCTCAGCCTTGAACCTTCCCTGCCTGGCCCAAAGGGTGGCTTGCTGATGGCTCTGGTCGGGGACTCTTTCCACAGTGAAACAAACACCTTTCTGGCAGGTCGGAGGGGCCAAACCCTGAGCTGGGCCACATGGTGGTCCTTGCGGTCTCCCTTAATCCTCCCTCTCCCCCTAAGACCCCCTCCCCATAAAAGGGCAGCTGGATTCTCTGGACAGCGTGCAGAGCTGGGGCCCAGCCTACCTGCTCTCCACTCAAGCCTCAGTCAATGGGAACGTTGAGCAGGAGAGAAAGATCAGAGGGAGGTTTCTGGGCTGTGCCAAGTCAGGGTTTCATTGTATTTCATGTTGAGGAACAGCCATGTCCCAAAGGGGAGGCATTGAGTCTCCTTTCTGATCAGCACCACCGGGGGATTGGGGAGTGTGGACAAGACGAAGAATCGATCTCTCCAGCAGCTTTGCACACCAAGCCAAGGCTAATCTCCTCCCGTAACAGACACCAGGGATGACGTCCCACTGTTCCTGCTATCTTCTGTCACCATAGAGAACGAGAGGGTCCAGAGAAGGTCAGAAGGTACAGCCAGACCCCTGAGCACACAGACAGGACAGCGGAAGTCTGTTGGAAAGAAGCACCATCCCAGGGGACAGGAAGAACCACAGGGCCAAGCGTAGGGGCAGACAGATGGGGTTTGAGGTCCACCTCTGCCACCTTCACTGAGACATCAGAGGGTCGACTTGCGTGTCTGGGCTTACGGAGCTTTCAGGAAAGAAAGCAGTCTGTCACAGGCCCTTTGGTTGTCTCCGGAGATGGGAGTTGAAAGAGGGAACGAGCACTTGGTTTTCAGAAGGAGCAGAAACACGCGCCTGTCAGGTCATCATCCTGGTTCACAAGCTCACTGCCCCTCACTCCTCTGTTGTTTGGTTTTTACTGTCAAGACTGCGCAGCCTTCCCACTCCAGCGGCTGATTTTACTGAGCATTTAGCCTTCTGTGCCAGCTTCTTAGCTGTCAGGGGAAGAGCTACGTCCACGGAGCCCCGCCTCCACCGCCACACGCGGTGATGGTAAGTATCACCGGGGGTACCAGAGCTCTGAGAAACACATTGCAGGGCATGGGTTCGCCTTTTGTTGTTGTTGTTGTTGTTCTGTTTTTTTTTTTTTTTTTTGTTCTGCCAAGACCCATGGTAGAAATACACTAATCAATACACTTTATGTTGCGAATCAGCACACACTCATATACAGGACTGAAATTTTCACGAAACGCTACACTTATTTTATCCCCACTACACTATTTTCCTTTCCATTTTGCTCCACGCCATTGCACTCTTGTGCTCTATTTCATCTTCAAAAGTACTGGTTACTGCCCAGGAATCTAGTTCATTAACCAGCTGCCAGTTTGAAAACCACTGGTTTAGGGTATGATTGTCATGTGATTCTTTCAGTCTGGCCATGGACTGTTATCAGTGGTCCCCAGTCTTCCAATGCATAGCCTACGAGTTATCGGGGCCTGTGATCAATGATAAATGTACGTCTCTCCAGGCCCCATCACTAGAGATTTGATTCACTTTCAGAGAGTGGTCAGCATCAGAGTGTAGGGCGGGGTCTCAGTATCACTGGGAGGAAGATTCTGATCCCAGGGAAAGAGAGCGTCTGATTGGTCTAGGTGGGTCTGAGGCTACCTCTTGGTCAGAAAAGGGAAGACATGTTGATGGGCAATCCCGCCAACACTACACCCCGTTGGACAGGTAGCTCCTAAAGGAAGTAGAAGAAAGGGGGACGGATGCTCTTATGGACTATGTGTGTCCCACCGAAATTCCTTTGTTGACATTCTATCCCTCAATGTGATGGTATTTGGAGGTGGGGCCTTTGGGAGGTAATTAGATCATAAGGGTGGAGTACTCATGAATGAGATTAGAGACCCCAGAAAGGGGTACCTGTGTGGCTCAGTCAGTTAAGTGCCTGCCTCTTGATCTTGGCTCAGGTTATGGATCTCATGGTTGGTGAGATCGAGCCCCACATCAGGCTCTTTGCTGACAGTGCAGAATCTTTTTGGGATTCTCTCTTTCCCTCTTTCTCTGCCTCACATTCTCTCTTTCTCCTTCTCTCAAAATAAATAAACTTTGAAGAGACTCCGGAGAGCTCCTTTGTCCCTCCCACCAAGTGAGGACACAGCAAGAGGATGACCATCTAGGAACTAGAAACCTGGTTCTTACCAGACACTGAATCTGCCAGCACTTAGATCTGGGGCTTTCCAGCCTCCAGAACTGTGTGAAATAAACGCTTGTTGTTTCTTAGCCCCCCAGTCTGTGCTGTTTTGTTATGGCAACCCAAACAAACTACTACTGAGTGGCCTAGTTTGTCCTGGAACACCCAGGTAATGGTTTGCTAAGCTCTCCTCTGATGCTTACATCCTCCTTATGTTCTCCAAGATGCGCGGCATGGTGCATACAGCAGGCATCCGCTGCATGGGGAAAGCATGAAAACCAGGGAAGAGCTGCATTATGACCGCTGGTCTTGGTCGTAAATGATCAGGGTTTTGACTCTGTGCTCCATGTATGTGACTGAAGGCAAACCCCTAGAGGTCCAGCATCTACTGATTACAACAACAGCTAGAAGATTTTTCTTTTATTTAACAAACTCTGACCATGTGCAAGTCAATGTTTTGAGAGCTTTACAAGTATTAACTTATCAGGTTCCCGTAAAAGGCCTGTAAGAGAAGTGCCCTCACCTGCCACGTACCATCAGAGCTGGTGTACCCACACTGTCTCTGATATTCACACCTGTCCTATAAGGGGAAGGGATTTTCTCCATAGATGAGATGCTGAGGCTCACAGAGGTTTTATAACTTGCTCAAGATCCCACAGTAAGTAGCAGATCTTCCCTTTGAACCCCCGTAAGGAAGAAGGAGTAACACCAGGAGAATCCTTGACACAGTATTTAATCCTCAAGTTATCAGCGCCTGCGTGCTAAGAACAGCCTCGGGTTGAAATGGGCCAAGCCCTGGATGGGGAAAGAAGTTCTTTTCTTACAAACAGAACGAGAGATACAAATCAAAATGACTCACATAAGTTCCAGAGGTGGGCAGGATGCCAATAAACACATGAAACCCCCCGGCGGCTGGCCTGAACATTCCCATTGTTTCGATGTGCCCTCATTCTGTTAAAATGTAGTGACAAGGACATTCATCACTGCTTATACATTTTGTTTTTCAATGAGAAGGAGAAAGCTCTATTCACTCATGGAGACTTTTGTTCAGTTGTCCAGCTCTATTTTAGTTCTTCAGTAGCAAGCACTGCAGTCAGCCATGTTTAAAACAATGACCCTCAAATGCCTTCGTTGTGGTGACAATATTGTTACGCTGACTAGTATGCTTTCTCACCTTGTGTTGCCTAGCCAGTATTTTCTGAGCTAAATATGTCTCTCTCATTTGTCCCAGGTAGGTTCTGGGATGGAAACGCTCACTCCCAATTTGGAAGAAACGTCCCTGGAGCCATTTATTAAATAATAAATATACAAGTATATATTTATTAATACAAATAAAGTGATTTGGTTTGTGGGTTTAGAACTGTTCTGTTTAGCTATTGGATCCAAGTATGTTTTCATAATCTTAGATTTATATTTCATTGGTACCGTGCCTGTGGCTCTGATAGACTTTAACAGAAAGAAAGAGGTTATATTGGAATTGGTATGCAATTATGACTGTTCCATAAAGGGCAAGTTTAAACATGATGTTCTTCCTGAATTTCATTCAGTTGAGTTTGAATGTAAAAATAATTAGTTGGAGAGTGTATCAGTTATTCCTTGCCACATGACAAGCCACCCCAAAATATAGTTGCTTAAAACCACAATTGATTGCTTCTTGTGGCTCTGTAGGTTGACTACCTAGTCAGCCAGTTGACTACAATGGCCTAGCTCCTATGTCTGGGGCCTTGGTGCTGGTTGTTGGCTGTGTCTCTCTCTTTACGAGATCACTCCTCATTCGGCATCTAGCATGGGCTTTCTACCATGGGTAGTGTGCCAAGAGGGCAAAGGTGGAGGCTGCAAGGTCTCTGAAACTCCTATGTATCACTTCCGGCATATCCTATTGGCCAGAGGCAGTCACAAGGCCAGTCTAAGTATAAGGTGTGATGGGATAGAGTCTATCTTCTAATAGGAAGGACTGAAAAATTATTTTCACTGATCCCACACACAAAATGCATTCACCCCCTGTCTAGTGGTCTTATCTTATGGTAGTGTCAGTTTTGGTCTCAAAGTCCAGGGACTTGATCATCTAAATGCTGAGATGCCTGGAAGAAGTTCCTCAGGTGTAATTCTTCAGATGCAGTTCCTCAGGAGTCAGAAAATTGTAAACTAGGCAGACTTCCTATCTGTCCCACATGGGCAACATGGTAAAGCATATTGCCACGGTAGATGTTTCCATTCTGAAATATGGAAGAATGGAAGGGACGTGTTGGGTGTTGATCTATAGCATTCTGGGATCTAGCCAGGCACACATTTCTAATCTCTAATCAAGCAGTATTGCACTAGGGCCCATTTCTCCCTTGGACCGTGTCTCAGTTAGTTAGGGTTGCTGTAACAGAATGCCGTAGACTGGGGGAGCCTAAACAGCAAATATTTGTTCACAGCCTCACAGTTATGGAGGCCGGAAATCCAAGATCAAGGCACTGGCAGATTCTGTGTCTGGTGAGAACCATCTCATGATTGCAGATGGCTGTCTTCTCATCTCCTCACATGACAGAGGAGAGCCAGCTCTAGTCTCCTCATCCCTTGTGAGGGTTCCAATATCATCATGGGGGCTCCATCACCATGACCTCACACAGACCCAATTACCTCCCAAGGCCCCACCTTCAAACACTGTCCCACTGGGGATTAGAGCTTCCAGATAGGAATTTTGGAGGGACTCAAACATCCAGTTCATAGCAGAGCATCTCCGTAACCTATTCTTCTCTTTGGCTCTTTGCTCCACTCCCTGGGTCTTGGCTCTTCCCTCTGAGTAGTTCTTCCTTCTCCATAGGAAATGGCACATGCTTGCAGTTGAATTGATTTTTCCTCTGCTTGCTTCCTTCCCTTAGAAAGTTGGGGGCCCAGAGGCTGTTTTCATTTTCAACTGTGTCCTCCCATTTATATCCAAATTGAGAGTGTTTTCACCAACACAATGTCTTTAAACTGAGTAAATTTCTCTTAAGTGTGATTGGGGTTCAATCTCTGGCCACACAATCACATCTGTTATTCTTTTTTGAGACAGATCTCTCTCTCCTTTGGGCGGTGGACCTGCTGTAGGATGCTCCCTTAAAAATCTTAGAAGCCTGGGGTGCCCGGGTGGCTCAGTCAATTAGGTGTCCGACTCTTGATTTCAGTTCAGGTTATGATCTCACAGTTCATGAGATGGAGCCCTGCATCAGCCTGAGCTGGACGTGGAGTCTGCTTAAGATCCTCTCTCTCCCACCCTTGCCCTCTGCCTCTCCCCCACTCATGTGTGCGTGTGGTTGCCCATGTGCATACATGTATACACACACACACACACTCTCTCTCTCACTCTCTCTCTCTCTCTCAAAAAAAAAAATCTTAGAAACTCTTTGTCTGAGAGTTTCCTTTAGGCATAAGCTTAAAGCTTTCCAAGGTCTTAATAAGGGATCTCACAGCCACACCCTTGATAGATTTGGGCTCCGTGCCTTGTTTCACTTGGAGGATGTTTTATTGGCTGGCGTGGGGAGTGTTTGCTGGAAATGAGAGGCAGTCATGTTTTCTAATCAAGCACGTCCTGAGCCGTGTACATTTCCTCTACATTCTGCTTGTAAACTTAGCAGCTCGTCAGTTCATCTCCCTTTTCATGTACACGATCATACCCAGCTCAGAGAAGCCAGTTGGCACTCCCAATGTTCTGTCTAGAGGCTTCCTTGGCCAGATCTATGAATTCAACAGGTTAATTTTCTATCTTCCAAGTTATCTTGGGTGATGGTCTGGACTATTTGGGACTATGTTCCCCCACTCCATAGACTGGGCTTCTCTTTCTCCAACTGCCAATAGCAGTTTCCTCTCCTTCTTTCCAGACCCCACTGATGGCATCCTTCCTATCTTCTGCCCACCTCCTTGTCCACAGTCAATGCCATTAATTTATGTGTTTGTTGCTGAAATACCTCACTTTTAGTTACCAACTGTGATGGTTAATTTTATGGGTAAATGTGACTGAGCCATGGGGTAAACATATTCTGGGTGTGTCTGTGAGGGGGTTTTAGGTGAGATTAACATTTGGGTTGATAGACTGAAGAAGAAAGATTGACCTCTGTATTTGAGTAGACCTCAAATAGGTCTGGCCCTCCCAAGAGTAGGGGAATTCTTCCTGCCTGACGGTGAGCTGGGACATAAGTCTTTTCCAGCCTTTAGACTTGAACTGAAACATCTTGGGTTTTGAGACTGCTGACTTTGGGAGCAGAAATTACACTGCTGGGTCTTTTGGTTCTCCAGCTGTTAGACTTAGATTGGAACTATATCATCAGAAATCCTGGGTCTCCAGCTCGCTGACTGTAGATCTTAGGACTTCTCAGCCTCTGTAATCATGTAAGCCAACCCATATTGGTTCTCTTTCTCTAGAGAACACTGACTGATATACCAAATCTATATGTTATCTATTGTTGCGTTTCAAAACACCCCCAGAACTTAGAGGCTTAAAACATGGGTAGGCAAACCCATGCAAAGAGCAAGATAGTACATAGCTTAGGCTTTGGGGACCATATGGTCTCTATCACAACCACTCTACTCTTCTGTTGAGCTCAAAAGCAGCCATAGACAATGTGGAATAAATGAGTGTTGTGGTATTCCAATAAAACTTTACACAAACATGGGCCTGCTCAGATTTGGCCTGCAGACCCTGACTTAAAAGCATAGTGTATGGTTTCTCATGACCCTGTGGGTTGACAGAGAAGTTCTACAAGTCTTAACCTGGGATCACATCTCATTGCAGGTAACTTCAGTCATCCAGTGGCTTAGCAGGTCCTGAAAAGACTAAGGGGACCCCACTCACATGTCCAGGGCCTTGGTGCTGGCCTCAGCTTGGCCTTTCTTTCCACACAGTCTCTCAATAATCAGTAATCTAGTCTGGATTTGTTAATGCAGTGACCAGAACATTCCAAGAAGGAAAAGACAGAAGATGCAAGGCTTCTTGAGGCCTAGCTCCCACACAACTTTTACCATACTGCATTGGTCAAAGCAAGCCACAGGCTGGGCCAGGTTCTAGGGGTAGGGAAGTAGACTCTGCCTCTGGAGCCTCTGGAGGGAGCTGCTCAATTTCATCATCATCATTTTCCAACCTGTCCCAGAAATGGCCAGCCTACCTTAGCTTTCTCATCTCTACTAGTAGATGGAAATCCACGAGGGTCTGTGAGCAAGTTAGGCCCCTTGTTACCAGCATGAGCCCCTGGAACCTAATTCACCAGTCATGAAACTCAACTTCCTGTCTAACTGTCTTTTGTTAGCTTTTCTTAGACTATGAGTCCAGTCATGAAGGTAGTCCAAGGTCAGAAGATGTATGCATTTGACCCTGGAAAATGAAAAGTAAATGGCTGTGGGAGATATGGTATCTGTCCAGAAGTGGGGAAGAAGTCTTTCCCAGGCCAGTCCTTCCCTGACTTGTCCTGCTCATGATCAAAATTGCAGGTAAATGAAGACACAGCTCCATCATCTTCCCCCATCCTCATCATTTTCACCTGGACACCACGCAGAAGCGTTTGTGTGTGATGCTCAACGCTGGGGAAGTTTTCAGTCTTCAACTAGGTCCTGGGCATTTCCTGCAGGGGTTTTAAACCCTCAGCCTTCTCTTGGAAACCTCTCTGAGCATGTTTATGTTTCCATTTCTCTCCAAAGTTGAAATCAGAGCAATCATTTATTTTTCAACAAAAAATTAAAATTCGTTGCTGATCCTGGCCCTTGGAGAGTTCCCATGGGATATTGATCTTGTTATCTCAAAACATTTTAAATAAAATCCTTTTGGATCCATCAGCTAACAGATGCATAGTTAGCTGTAGGATGTCTTTGATGCATAAGCCAAAAGACAAAAGATTTACTGATATTATATACACTACATGTTTATCTTTAAAATAAAATTCCATGTAAAAATATAGATGAGCTAAATATATGTCTCTAGAGGCTAAGAAAGTAGCTTCTAAAACGTCTCTCCTTCCCCTGCATAAACCTTCCTTTTCTAAGGTAGTCATTTTGGAAAGTCATCATTAAAATGCATGAAAATGAAACCTCTCAAGTCACCAGTCATTCTTCCACTGAGAACGCAAATGTGGCCAATTACGTGCCTCTTAAAAGTGTTGGTTTTTTATGACTTTTTGTTTAAAGAATTTGTCGTTGAAAAGGCTGTGCAAGGCCAGATACAGAATTCACTTTCAAAGGGCCTGCAGTGGTATTATCGGCCATGTGGACCAAGAACTCTTGTTCTCCGAGGTTTTAAATCAAAAGTGTTAAGCAGAGTTTAAGCCCCATGTCATTTTAAATTCCAAGCTTTAGATCCATGAAGCATGGATTTTATGATGGAAATGACAACTGACCTTCATCTGTAACAGATACAGAAAACTAACTTTGCGGCTTTCTCAGGAATTTGCAACAAGCTGGGTCGGCAGACAAGGTATACGAGAGACTGGGAAGGCAGGCGTAAAATCAGCTGGCCAACAAGCGGTTCCTGAGGGTTTACCAGCTGTCCCCTCAATGCTTAGCTTGCATTCCTGTCTGTTTCTGCTCTGAGAAGGGTTTCCGGCTTCCCGGCCTTTCAGTACATTCTACCCCCAATCTTACAACAAACTTCTTCAGAGATTACAAAACCATAAAGAAACAGCTTGCTATTCATATAATACTTTTTATATGCTACGCACTGGGCAGCATTTGATCCCAGTAATATCCCTGAGAAGCACTGAGGATGCTTCTTCCAATCTTACAGACAAAGAAACAGAGACTCGGGAAGTAAGTATCTCTCTGAGAGTTTGGGGAGCGGGTGGAAATCATAAAGTGCAAAGCTGAGATTCACACCCAGGTCTGTCAGCCCCGGAGCCTGAGCTCTGGTCTCTTGCAATAGTCTAGCTTCCTAACTACGGTGTAAGCTTCTCAGGCAGAGAGACATATTACGAAAATCTATGGTATGTTCCAGGGTGATTGGCACAAACATCGAATAAAAGGATTTTATCTACTAGTAAAAGAACCAAAAATCTGTATCTCTATTTTCCCCATAATTCACCAGGTTACAACATTCACCTGACAAGCTTACATCTCTCAGGAACATTTTCAGTCCAAGGTACAAAATACTTTTCTCTGGCTTTCAATTTCAATTGAATCAACTTAAGCCTTTCAAACTAGCAGGTCATATTTCCAACAAAACTCCAATGAAGCTGAAACTATGCAGGGGGTGAGGAGGGGCTGGTGTCCATGAGAAAGCAGAGGAATGCACCAAAACGCATCAGTCATACGACGCTCTGGATAACCGATGTCTCCTTGGACGCGCCGTGAGGCTCGGGGTTGGAAGCCGGGCTAGCATTAGAGCTTGATAAAGTCCTCTTCATCTAACAAATTCCACTGTCACCTCATTAGATTTGACAAATAGAATGCTTTAAGACACTTGGAGATATTTTCAGTAAAAATAACATTTTTTTCTCTTTATAAGGAAACTGAAAAACATCGCCTAATTGCATGGCGAGCAGTCACGACAGCACGCAGCCCATGGGGTCAGGACCGGCCGTCCAGTAGTGTAAACTGTCCTCCATGCCACGAGCATTTCCTCCCCAAAGAGAAACTGTTAAAACCTTAATTGAGAGGTCAGCGGTCTCAGGACAGACAGGAGATAAGCCGCTAGCTATGTCAAGTCATGTCAGCTTTGATCGGCCAGGCCTTTTGGCATCGAAAGAAAGCCCACGATGAACCAGAGGCCCTCTAATCTTCTCTGAGATAAGCTGAAGCTGTTTGGCTGGGGTCAAGGGTCCAGGGCAGGGAAAGGGCTTTTCTCTGTGCACTGTGGCCACACTTATGAATGAATCCATTTTAGCCTGACATCCCTGCCAACGTCTGTAACCACGCTCCCAAATGGGGAGGCGACCTGTTCAAGGGGGGCTTGTTCCAAGGAAGAGTCTACGGAGGTTGCCACCATCACGTTCTCAGGGACTGCCTTGGAAGATGTCCAGTGAATGGATCAGCAGAGAGAGCTGATCAGAACACTACAAGACCGGAAGCGAAGGAGGGAGGGAGGGAGAGAAAGAGGCAAGAGAAGGAATTGAAGGATTGAGTTATTCTGAATCTCTGTGCCATGCCAACTGTATGAAAATAGAAACAATGTTACATTGAAAAGACATGTCAAAATTAAAAGGCAATGCGGGATGGAGGGGAAGGAGGTCTTGAGACATTCAAAATGTACTTAGGGTTACAAAATGTACTTAGGGTAAGAGACTCTTACATATAGAGAACAGACTGAGGGTTGCTGGAGGGGTTGTGATGGGGGGTATGGGCTAAATGGGCAGGGGGGCATTAAGGAGAACACTTATTGGGATGAGCACTGGGTGTTATATGAAGGGGATGAATCATTGGATTCTACTCTTGAAATCATTACTGCATATATGCTAATTAACTTGGATGTAAAATAAAATAAAATAAATTTACTTAGGGTCAATGCTCAGGATCTGTGCCATAGCAAAAGGCTGACTTAATAAAAATTAGTGTGAATATATCTAAGTAAAGGAGTCTATCTGGTGGGAAAGATGGGTATTCAGAAGTTGGTAAATGCCTTGCTCTCACTGACTGGGAAATGGCCCAAGTGATGGATTCTTGGGATTGGAATCTTCACAGACAGGGTATGCTGGGACCAATGGCCAAAGGGGATTGTGAACACTCTGAGATAGAAAAAGGACCAATGCTCTCTTAAGACGCTTTGTGTGACCCTTCTGGCATTACAATGTTTCTTTAGATGTCATTTTATGAAGCATCAACCAAATGAGGTAGATATTTTGGCTACTTTGCAAATAATTGAGCCAAGATGCATCACCTGCACTTAGTACAAAGAGCCCAACTGCAGGCAGCACTGGTCAGAGGAGATGGGGGGGATGGGGGGGCTCCAGTTCTTGGGTTTAGAAAGAGTTTATTCCAACCAGTGAGGAAGCAGAACCCCGGACCCAACCAGGATGCATGGACCACCTACGCCAGCCCTTGGACGCACCTTTATAGCACGAGATGATGTACCACTTTCCACCTGTAGAGGGGTGGACCGCGCCTCCACAGCCCCATCTTTCTTTGGCTTTAAGATTCCTCAACGGTGCTGTAGAACGGGCAGACCTTGTTGCTACTGTACTTTTGGACTTTCAGAACTGGAGTTCAGGAAGATTAAATGATTTGGGGAAGGTTTGGAAAGGTTACTCTTTGGGTAATAATAGCTAATAAGAGGTGGTCATCCAATCTGCCCATGGATCTTTGAGTATAAGCCAGAAAATAGACTATGGAGACATCAAAGTTAACTTCCAACTCAAAATTTCACAGTAATTGGGGATTTAGAATAGAAAGAACCAAAATAGGACCTCATCAAGATAAAAAGCTTCTTCACTGCAAAGGAAACAATCAAGAAAACTAATGGTTTTCTGACGGAATGGGAAAAGATAGTTGCAAATGACATATCGGATAAAGGGCTAGTATTCAAAATCTACAAGGAACTCACCAAACTCCACACCCGAAAAATGAATAATCCAGTGATGAAATGGGTAGAAGACATGAATAAACACTTCTCCAAAGAGGACATCCAGATGGCCAGCAAACACATGAAATGATGCTCAGCGTCACTCATCATCAGGGAAACACAAATCAAAACCACACTGAGATACCACCTCACACCAGTCAGAGTGGCTAAAATGAACAAATCAAGAGACTATAGATGCTGGTGAGGATGTGGAGAAACAGGCACCCTCCTGCACTGTTGGTGGGAATGTAAACTGGTGCAGTCACTCTGGAAAACAGTGTGGAGGTTTCTCAAAAAACTATTAATAGGACTCCCCTATGATCCAGCAATAGCACTTCTGGGGATCTATCTAAGGGATACAGAAGTGCTGATGCATAGGAACACATGTACCCCAATGTTCATAGCGGCACTTTCTACAATAGCCAAATCATGGAAAGAGCCTAAATGTCCATCAACTGATGAGTGGATCAAGAAGATGTGGTATATATACAATGGAATAAATACTACATGGCAATGAGAAAGAATGAAATATGGCCATTTGTAGCAAAATGGATGGATATACAATGTCTGAGTCCGCAGGTCACGGATTTGAATTTGTTGGTGTCTTTCTTGAAGCACTTAGGCAGAAAGGTCCAACTGGGGGAATGGCATTCAATTGGAAGAGTGGAATTATCTTAATGTTGCTAGAGAGAAGCAAGCCATTATGACACCAGGGTCCTTCCTGGAAAGAGACATCTTTCAAAGAGAGCAGACCCAGAGAGGATGCTCAGATGGGAACGTCTCTGCCTTTGAAAGCACTGGGGTCATAAACCATGATCAACATGCCCCTGCTTTTCCCCAACCAGCCTCTCAATCTACCTTTCCCACACAGAGAAGAGAGAGAAAGGGAAAAGAAAAAAGAGAACAGAAACAGCAAGGAAGAAATCCGGGAAGTACAGCACCGCTTAGAAAAAACAAAGAATGCCCCTCACCAAAAGTTCTCAGTTTTCCAGAAGGCACATAAGTTCCCAAACAAACCAAAAACCTTCATGACCGGTCCCCATCTTCCATCTCAAATTCCTGAGCTCATGCCTCAGAGCATACTGGAACATGGATCTCTAAGCATATAGACATTTAATGACAATTTCTAAGCATACAGAATCCCTGAAAGAGGCCACAGCTACCCATTTTGATACGATTTATCTCCAAAATATGCATCGCCTCATTATCATCATCAATTGGATATTTTCCCAAAGGAAAAAAATTAATTGCCCACCAGAAATGTTTTGAAATGTTTACATGTGTTTCTCTGTATAAGCATGAAAGTGAGCGTGTGGGGAGCCTGTTTATAAGTTAGCAAAGTGTTAGTAAACTCTGGTTTGACACTGATAAGGTTCATATGAAAGTCAGCACTGAAACTGTTGTCTGAATAATAAACAGGATCTCTTGGCCTATGCTCTTTCAAGCATGCCTCACTAGGTTAAAAAAAAAAATATATATATATATATATAATAACTAGAAAAAATGCAAAATGTACAGAAAGCATGGCTTAGTTATTATTGTGTTCAGTGCAATCTGAAGGGAAAAGCAGTTTTTGCTGAGATCCAGGGTTTCACTGGGATCTCATTGAGTCACTGAGGATCAGCCTTCCTCATTTGCAAGACAATGATAACGTTGCTTCTCCTATAGGATGTCAGCAGGATTAAATGAGATAAAGCTTGAAAGTCACCTAGAACCATCCTGGCATAAAATTAAGTTCTCTAGAGACGGGGTAGTGGTTATTGTTATCAAAGGCAGTTTGAGTTTTCTCATGAGAAAGATGAGTCATCAAGATGCTTGGATCCGTCCATAGCCACCTCACCAAGAGGAGGCCTTGCAGTTTGGTGCTCAGAAGGGAAGCGTGGAATGCAGGAGGGTACAGACTTTCCCCCATGACTGGGGTGGGGGTGGGGGGTGTAATTCTGGATCTGCCACTCATCGATGGGTGGTCTTGGGCAGGTGCCTGCAAATCACCCTGGTCCTCAGCTTTGACATCCCCAAATCTCGAAGGCTGATTATATTTTAGACCACAGCATCTCCTCTTCCAGTGACATCTTACTGAGCGCTGACACAGAGGAAAGTGATGAATGTAGTCCTGATCTGACTTTCACAGAGTGGGGAGAGGGAGACCTTCAGGTAGGTCTCTACACCCTTCTGTTGTGAGTAGTGCCCCCCGGGCTTGTGCATCACAGATGTCCTGTCTGTCTCCCACTGTGGCTCCCAACACAGCACTTACCCACAGCAGGAGATCAATAAATGTGGACATCATCTCATCTACTGGATTCTAGCATCTGCATGGAAGGGACTTCTTCTCTGCCATGCTCAGCCTAAGATCATGGCTACAAGCAGGTCTTTGGTCATCAACAAATACCCAAGGACAACTGATGCTGGGCAGAGCACAGCAGGAACAACAATGAACACAACAAGCCTGGTCTTTGGGCTCATAGAAGTTTATTCTAGAAAAGAGCCCATGAAAATGGCATTAGTCTGGCAAGTCTAAGTGTGGACCAGGCTCTTCTACTGGGCTTGTTAATGCAACCGCTCCAGGCAACTCCCTGAATCTCTGAGCATTTGCTTCACCTACATAATGGAAATAATCGTACCCACTTTCTACATCCTTATGAGCCTGGATCAGGTAACTCACTGAACATCTCGCATAGAGCCGGCAACCTGCTGGCACTCAAACAATGCAAGTCCCTTTTCCTTAGTGGTTGAGTGAGAAGCTTGTGGGGCTGTTACCAGCTTGAGCTTTTATTTGTCCCAATATTTTAACAATGCCTGTCTCCAGTTGGTACTGCCCTGCCCTGACCCAGTTTTAGGAGAAAGGCTGTCCAAGTCCAATTCCGTTCGTGTTGGCGCATTAATTATAGGGCTCCTGAATGAAAGGCTCACACAAGCCCTCATTACCTCTGGACCAGATGCTGGCACCCACACCGCGGATCATTGCTCCAGGGGAGCCATTGTTCCAGACTTTTCCTCCACAAGGGGCTTGGACGGAGCCAGGTCTTCTCTAGCCTCAGAGGCTGCTCTGTGCAGCTTCAGGAAAGACAAAGGGCTGGCGTGGTCCCAACACGGCTTGTGCGTTAAGCAGCCACTCACGAGCTGGCGCTCTCGGCCAGCTCTCTGGCTCCCGGGTCAAGGCCCAGTCCGGCCAGACAAAGGAGTTCGAGATAACGCTGCCCTCCAACGGGCAGGCGGCACCTGGGAGCGGAGGCCATTAGTCACCGGCTTCATTGTTCCAGCCATGAAGAAGAAAAGCATCGGGTTTTCTTCGTTAAGGGAAACAGTTCTTAAAGAAAGAAAGGGACCTGGCACTCTTACCTGCCTGCATATGACCCTGCTGCCTGGTGGCGATTGTGCAAGAAAGGCTGCCCTGGATTATACTTAGCCAGGGAACATGTGCATTTGATAGAGATGCAGGTCTCAACTTGGTAATCAGTGTCGTCACACCCTTGTCATTTTCTTTTGCTCCCTGGGAAGGTACCAAGAAATGGTTTTGTGTTCCCAGGAGCCAAACTTGATTTTTTTTTTTTAAAGACTCTTTTTTCTGTATCTTAGCTGTGTTAAGGTAGAGTGGCAGAAATTTTTGGTGGGGAGGGAAGGGAGTTCCTAAGCATCACAACAGTGTCCATTTTTTGGCTCAACACAATCACCTACCCGTTCCCCTCCCCTGCAAGCCCCACACTGGGGGGCTTTCTCTGCCCTTCTGTGGAGGTCTTGCCCACACTGAACTGTAGTGGAATTCCTTAGGTTTGTGTCGGTTTTCCCCATGAGGGGGGAGCTCCAGGAAGCGTGCCTTATATGTCTAGTTTGTTTCCATTTTTCTCTTGACACCCTCAGCAGGATGCATAACAAAAAACCCCGCTGCTCAGTAACGCTTTCTGAGTCCCTAGGAGCCAGAAGAGCACTCCACTGTTACATCTTAGAAGATTTGCTTCCATTCATTGAGCGTCTGCAGGCTAGCTGTTTCCATATGCTCCCTCCAGTCCTATGACCACACCCATTCCATAGACGAAGAAATGGAGGTTCACTGCGATATTCCAGGGACATCTGTGATCTTTGAAAGGAGCAGGCTCCCAGATGATTTTACCCATGGTAGCCCCATCTCTCCTGCTGCATGTTTCTACCTTACCCCCCCACATGTGAGTCAAATTCACGTGTGAGCTACATCGCAAATAGCTTTTGCTTAAGTATATGTTTCAACAGTTGTGTTGTTAAAGATTTTTAAGACACTGTGGCAGATTTCCGGCTAGTCGCTAATGACCTATTTGCACTCATTTACACATCCATCTGCTCTGTAAGGGAGAGAGAAGTGGAGACGTGGAATGCGTTGGGTGGGGGAGGGCAGAAGATTCCATCACTCTCCACCCTCTCCTGTCCGAGTGAGACCTCTGGCCAGGGGAGCTGATATGCCAATGCTGATACCTCGTGCTTACACCCCGGCCCTGCTTATGGCAACATATCCATGGAAGGCCCCACCTTCCAGAAAATCTGGGCTTCACCCCAGATTGTAATTGTCCTCCATCTATGGTGGGGAAGGACGCAGACCCCCTGCCCTACACTAGGATCCCCCCACCCTGCACCCCTGCCTCAGGAGACTTTAGACCACTGCCTGCCTAGAATGGTTTTAGTTTAAAGAGCTGCTCATCACTCAGTCCCATTAGAACTGCCCCCTTCATCCCATGTTACAGAGAATAACACAGAATAACTACCCTGGAGAGCGTTTTAATGTACTTTTTCATATCTGGTATGTAAGTTTAGTCTCAAAATTGCCTTGGAAAGTAGACTGAGAATACACTGACTGTCCCACTTTACGGATGATGGAATCTGAGCTATGGGCTTGTTCCAAGGACCTTTACAGTTTTACGAGTCCGATTGCCGTATTGTTCCCATGCCCGGGGACACATCAAACAGGCAGGTAGTTGTGGCAGGCGCACATCAGTTGAAGCCGTGCACACTTTCTAAGGAACAAGAAATAGTGAGGGAGAGGCCGTGGGCCGGAAGTAGGCGTACTGTTCTACTGCGATGGGCTTCTAGCTAGGGAGGGTGCCCATCCGTAGAGTTGGTGGCTGAGAGCAAGCCATAGGATCTAAGAGCAAGGGAGGAATGGCACCCCAAAGGAGAGTCAGGGTGCTGCTGCCCTGAGACAGAAAGAGGTGGTGACATGCTAAACCAGATGCCCATTATAGGGCCATGCCCCAGTTGCTGAACTTGACAGTGACCTTGGTTAGTGTTGGTGCCAGAGAAGCTAGGATGTAGATCACCGCAGCGCCACTCACCTGGAATCCTGGACAATACACTTTGCCAACTTTTTACTTCCTCATCTGAACAGCGAGAACAATATTTTGCTTGAACACTGGAGGTAGTAAGCACCTAGCAAGGTACTCGGCACATACTCAGTATTCAATAATCGGCAGCTGATCTTATCCTATAAGACATGAAGCTAAGTAACAGTGGCCTAGTTCTTTTAGTTGTCAAATCCATTCGGCCAGCAGCTCTCAACTCTTCTAAATCCCCAAGATGCCCAAAGAATATTATGTAACCCACTGGAAGTTGCTCACACTGGCAAGGAGCGGTGCGAATGGTCCACTTAAGCTATATGTCAGAATCTCCTGGGGACTTGACATTGAACCAGCCCCCCTGCTAATTCTGAGGTGCAGCTCACCCTCCCACACTCCTTGGGAATCACTGATAAGCTATTAAATGGCCTTCTTAGAGCACGTCACAGCAGAATTATCTTTACATTCTGTCTCTAGCCAAAAAATAATTTTAGAAAGGAAAAATATCATTCAGAATCAATGCATCCCCCTCCCCCTGGCCCCAAACAGCAGAAGGAAGATAATTCACAGTTACTCTCAAGGTTCTAATCATAACCCATCTCCATTATAACCATGGTGGTTAAGAATGTGCCTGCTATTTTAAGTCCATAATTATTTTTTAATAGTACTATCATTTCTTTCCATTAAGTCTGTGTCAGTGAACTAGAGGTTGGCCAAGAAGAGTGAAAATACATGTCGTCAAAAGTTGACTGATAATAGAAGTATGCCTTTTTTCTTAATCTCTGATACCAAAATGAAAGGGATAAGAGAAACCAGGAAACACGACACATGACAACTATTAATTTTGTGGCAGTGCGATTTGCATAGTAATGCGGGAAATGTGTGGCTGATTATTGCATTTGCTCTATCATTAGAACCCTGAGAAATGCTCTGAACTTGACTGCATTCTCCCCCGGTTAACACTTTTTTGATAACTAAGCCATTTTCATGATATGAATTATCCCCTCGGTCCAAATTGGCAACCCTCATTTGGGAGATTTCTGTTTTTTAAAAGCAGTCATTGTTTTCCTTATAAATAAGCTCTTGAAAATATACATATATACGTCCCATGAAATCACACCAAATTCACTTTGGTTTTGCCCCATCTATTTTGAAGCACATTTTTTTTTACCCATTTGCAGCAGGTTTCATGCAGATGATGGACTCAGTTCACCTCAGCCACTGAGAATCCCCATTTCAGGAATTATACCACCTGAGCCCCTCCTCAGACCCTACCTGGGAACATCCAACCCATAGATTTCTAACCCATGGAAGATTCTGTAAAGAAAAGCTTAACACATAACTGAGAAGTCAGAGAGGGTAGGTGAGGGGAAAAAAGGAGAAATATCAAAGAAACAGACCAAAAAGTTTGGAAATATATGATTTTACTTCAATTTAGTCCAAATTTTTGGTTAATTATATACCTTTTCTACTTTTGCTCTACTAACTTTTTTGGTTAACTGGTTTACCCAGAAGTCTAGGACCACTCCTTATCATTTCCTTTCTCTGCTTCTTCAGTCTTTGTATCCTTCAGGCCCCATCTTCAAAGTTAACTCAACCCTACTGACAGAGGCCAGTTCAAATTCCAGGCCCTCCAGGAAGCTGTCCTTAGTCAAGTTCAGCTGATGGATTCACTCCCTCAGCTACTAAATCCATTTCACCCATTTAATACCATTCAGAACATCTACTCTCATCATTTTCATTTCTCGTGTAATCTCTTCCTAAATATTTGAGTTCATGTCACAACTGTTTACAGAAAATAGTGTAGGCACGGGCAGTTCAGGAGTAATTGAAACAGACTGAAACACTCAATTGGTGGTAAGACGTGGAGGGCATGGGAGTGAAGCAGAGTGGATTAGGGGGGACAAAGAGGAGTAGGGTTACTCTCCCTCAGGGTACGAGGGCCCAAGGAAATGTGAACTGGGAGACAAGTGTCTCTCTGGTCTTCTCTGGGCTGCTTCTCTCTTCCCATCCCTCCCTACCTTTGTATTGTGGGCTCCACAGAATGGACGCCTCTCATCTTTAGTATGTATTTTCTTTTTTTTTTTTATTTTTAGCATTTATTTATTACTGAGAGACAGAGAGAGACAGAGCATGAGCATGGGAGGGGCAGAGAGAGGGGGTGACACAGAATCCAAAGCGGGCTCCAGGCTCTGAGCTGTCAGCACAGAGCCTGACACAGGGCTCGAACCCACGAACCGTGAGATCATGACCTGAGCTAAAGTCAGACGCTTAACCAACTGAACCACCCAGGTGCCCCTAGTATGTGTTTTTTAACATGGCTCCTAGAGGCAAGTCAACTATTTTGTTTAGTGCTCAACACAACAGTGATTAACTACCATATCAGGAGGAAAACTGAGTGTTGGACACTTTGAGAAATGACTGTCAATGTGTATCAGTCTCCATCACAGTGCCTCCCCTAGAAGCTTCCACAGGCAGTGTTGAATATGAATGATTTTCGTCTTAGGGGCTTCTGTGCCAGAACATATCATCTGAGTGAGATGCTCTTCTCTGGGGAAGCCTCCTGAGGACATGCGTTTTGGTCATTCCCTCCCTCAAGATCTAAGAGGGCCTAGCGGTAGCTATTGCCCAAAAGTTCCCAGACCCACAACAGCTTGAAGACCAGACAGATCGGACCAACAGGTAAGACAAACCTAGACCCTCCTGAGAGTCCACAAGGAGAGGGCTTGGGATCGCAGCGGTCTCCGGATCCTGGAGCCTGGGCGGATTGTTTTGCAAGAAAAGAGCAGGGGAGTTATTGGGCTGAGCTCAAATCCCTCCCCTGCTTCTTCCTTCCCTCCTTTCCACAAAGAGCTTCTTTCAGTCAGAGGAATTCTCACAATCTAACTTTGCTGGAATACTTTCTTCACTTGATGCAGGTCCAGGACCTTCCCCCAGGGACCTCTGGTCATGTCAGAGGTGGCTCGGAGTTGGTGAAAAGAGATCTAGGTCTCGTGGTGAGATATTCATTTATTACACGTTTTCCATTCAACTGGCCGGGGGCTTATCTTCTCTTTAAGGGCACTGTGCTCCAGCATTGGCAAAGAAGGAGCAGAAAGTGTGAGCCACACGCACATTTCACGCAAGCCTAGGATTGTGAACCCAGACCAAGCTCCTGCAAGATCTATTTTTCTGTTTGGGTAAGCAGCAGGTCATGTGGCCATGACCGTATCAAAGAGTCATGTGAGTTCATGACCCTGACCCCGGTGGTCGTGCCCTGGGGCTCTGGGCCAGTGAGGAAAAGACAACTTGAGGCACACTCAGAGACTCTCACTAGCACTACTGAATTTTAACACCTTAGCCATAAAAAGGGAGGTTCCCAGAGCAGTTCTGCTACTTACAGAAATGAAAGTCAAAATGGACCTACTCCTATATGGTAAAGTATCTTTCCGATAAACTCCCAAAGCCAAAACTCAGCTTTGAACGAAACCAAGACTTAAACCCGAGCTCAGCAAAACAGCACGGAAATCAATCAGTCATCTCCGCTACATGTTTCAGTCAATATGCCAACAATAATAAAAATGTAGGTGTGGCTTCAAATGCCAGGGCTTCTTACGTTAAATTCCCTGTAGCGCTTGTGAGCTGAGTTGGAGCACAAAATAAAGCAGTTTGTGTACGTGTGGGACTCTTTGCTTCCGAAACTCTGTGACTCAAGTAAAATGCATCCCATATGGGTAACAACCGTCCTGTGTTTCTACGGGGCAGATATTTTCCTTTGACGCCAGTTTTCAGGTAACGACTGTTTGAAAGGACGGTTTTCCAAGTTCTCCTCCGCTTCCCTCGGACAAGATGTTCTAAGAGAAAAAAAAAACCTAGAAGAAAATACTTCATCACTATTTATAAACAAGTGAGAAGTCCATTCAACTGTTTCCACCACCTCAAGTTCAAATGAACCATTCCCAGGGCTTTTTATTCTCTGATGTGCAGTCCCGAGATCTTGATCCACAGATCAAGAGGGACCCTTTGTAAAGTGGCAGACATTGAGGGATGTTAAACACACACACACACACACACACACACACACACACACACACATTCCTAAATGATATCACTTTCAGAAACAACTCTTTTAAAAGGAAACAAAACAGCTCTCAACTCTTTTGCTCTGTCCCCCAGCCCCACCTGTGAATGGATTGTAAACTATGTTTAGATTTGTTCAACAAATATTTCCTGGGCATCTAGCACATGGCAGGCCCGCTCCGGGGGCCCCGGCACTAAGATGGCTCGTATAGAAGCTGTCAGTCCAGAGAGGGATCAGGGAGACGCCCTGTGGCTCAGGTTTTAGGGAGGGGAGTATCAGAGAGACCCCTTGAGAGCTAGTATCTGAGCTTCGAGATTGTTGGGAAGGTGGAGAGAGGGAGGCGGAGGCGGCCAGGCATTGGGCCGTGGAGCAGACAGGAGGAGAGAGGGCACGGTCCCTTCCCCATCTGCAGCCCCCCGTGGCAGGGGGCCAGGCCAAGAAGAGGCTGGAGAGCTGGGAGGGCCAGCCCACCAGGGCCTCATGAGGCATGCCTAGGAATTTGGGCTTCATCCTGAAGGTAGCAGGCAGCCCCAGTGAAGGGCTGTAGTTGTGCAGTGCAGGGTGACTGCTGGGTTTTCACCATAGGGAGTGATAAGGTCAAGGTTGTGCTTTTTCAAAATCACTTGAGCTGTGGTTCAGAGACCGCTCCTTGGGGAGCAGACCCAGAGGCTGAAAGGGCCCTTAGCAAGGCAGCCTTGCTCACGTTCTCAGTGTGGGGGCTCTTGGCCTTCCTGCACTGCCTGCTTCCTCATCATGTGGCATCTCTCATTTTCCAGAAAGCGAGTGGGTCCTGGGGCAGGATGCTCTCAAAATGGCACAGGCCCTGGACAGAAACCACAGCAGGTCAGCGGACACCTTCAGACGCCCCCCTCCCGGGGCAGGCAACCCTTTTCACCCTGAAAGTCTTGTGAGTCATTGAATAATGGGCAGCTTGCAAGACGTTGTTTCTACATTTTTAGGTTCCCCTTTCCTTATCTGCTACAAATGTGAAATATTTGTCTTTTAAATAAAACTGAGTACAAATAATATTTGGAAAACAGTGGGAATTTCAGAGCACGCAGCGAGATACCCAGATCTGCACCTTCCTCTACTGTGAGGGATCCCCAAACCCAAGGCTTTTTGCCAAAAAGGCCTGTAAAAATAATACTTAGTCATTGGGTTTCTTGACCTCTAGGACAGAGGCTAGTGTGCCAGTTAAGGATATTACAGAAATAACCCAGAAACATGAGGTGGAGGCTCAAGAAAGGAAGGCATTTCTGAAGGTCTCTGACCTGTTCTTCATCCTACAAGAATCACATTAAGCTGTGGCCTCTAGGCATCAAATTGGGATACTCTTCAGATATGGATTTTTTAAAAATTTATTTTTAACTTCTAGAGGTTAGATGTGAGAATAACATGATGATAACCTCTTTTAAAATTTTTTAAAACATTTATTTTTTTTGAGAGACAGAGAGAGATCATGAGCAGGGGAGGGGCAGAGAGAGAGGGACACACAGAATCGGCCAGCGCAGAGCCCGACACGGGTCTTGAACCCACAAACTGTGAGATCATGACCTGAGCTGAAGTCAGACACTCAATCGACTAAGCCACCCAGGCACCCCGATGATAACCTCTTTATCTACCAGGGCAGTCCGGTCCAGGGTAAGGATGAAAGGATGCTTACACTGATGAAGAGAAACTAACCAGTCTACACCTTTGCTTTAAAAGTTCCCAGATAACCTGAGAAGTGACAAGAAACAGAGACCATGTATAAAGTGCCCCAAAGAAAGAACACAGCCAGACCAGCTTTGCTCTGTCCCACAGAGAATTTCATTTTCACGCTATGTAGCAGGAGTTCAATCTATTCTTTCTAATTCTGTCTGGTTTACTAAAAACAAATTCCAGAGAGTGTTCTCAGATCCTTTTTTCATGCCTATTTCTCTAAAGATTTAAAACTTTGCACAAACAGACTTATCAGAATAGAGTCTCATTTCTTTTAAAAACCAGAGATAAATAAGAAAGAATGATCTGAGATAACCAGAGGGCTCTGCAGCCTCCATGGACCCTCACCCTGTATCTCTGCTCAGAATATTAAATATTTTTAAATGCATGCTTGATCTCAACGCCCAGAAGAAATACTTTTCTATTTTATTTTATAAAGTTCAAATAAAATGTATAGAACTCAACCAATCCTGGAATGGTTCATCTTTGCAGAACATAAATGGTTGTTGGGCCATAGGAGCATCTCACCTTTCTGTGATTATCTCAGGTTTCCTGCTTGGGAGACTCATGTGGACTCTTCCAGAGTGGTTCTTATATGTCCTTAAATACTCTTAAATCAACTGATGAGCAGAGAAGTTAGCATTCAGGACTTTTGGCTCTTAAAATAATACTTGGAACCAATCAATTACCCAACACACTACTCTGTCATAGAGAACACCTGTTGTTCTGCAGTCTTCCAGAGTCCAGTGACCTTTCTTTTGTGGACACTATGATAGTTTACCTTTGGGAAATTACTTCCTGCACCATCAGTCCACGTGGCTCAGTGGAGCCAATCTAACTGTGCATCTGGAGGAGGCCACTGACTCAAGCCTGCCGATGAGGGGATCACATTCTCCTGGGCCAGTGATTGGTTCAGGGTTAAGTGACTTTGCAGTCAGAGCCCGTGAGATTCGAAGGCTCTTGCCGAGAGACATTCAATCCCTCCTGTTCCTGCTGGACTTGAATCCAGACCACAATGAGGCACGGGTAGACCCCCTTTCCACCTTGAGGTGACAATCTGTTGGGAATGGAGCTCACTTTGTACCAAAGGCATACGCGAGAAAGAGAGAAAGAAATTGAGTCCTGGGGACAACATGTGAGCTCCTGGATCAGACTTCGTGTGAAGTGACATATCCCTGGATTTTTCAGACATGTACGTCAATCATTTTCCTTTTCATGCTCAAGCTGATCTGAGATAGATTTTGTGCCATTTGCCGTGAAGGGGGTCCTAATTGATACAATTGTGTATAGAAGGAGGAACTGATGTTTACAGAACTTGGGGGAATATGACATTGGAAATGACTGGAAACAACCCAGCCATGCCATCACGTTGGGCTTATTCTCCTGCTAACACCATCTTAATGTGGCAGGCCACCTTGGTGTTGCAGCTCCTGAATAAATGAAACTTACAGCATTTTAAAAAAAGTAACAATCCTAAAAAGTATAAAACCCACAACATGAGATGAAAGTGGAGGTTCAGGCTTAAAAAAACAAAATGCAGACGGTACCGATTTATTACGCAACTAATGGTATCGAATAGATACTATTTAAAATCATTGTGTATTCTTATGAAATTTAAAGTCCAGTAATGATGGAGCAGCTTGATTACACCTACTCTGGGCAAAATATAAAAAGAAACAATTTATCTATCTATCAATCTATCTATCTATCTCTTTAAAGCTTATTTATTTATTTAAAGTTCATTTATTAATTTTGAGAGAGACAGAATGAGTGGGGTGGGGGGCAGAGCGAGGAAGAGAGAGAAAGAATCCCAAGCAGCCTCAGTGTTGACAGCACAGAGCCTTGAACTCATGAAAGCATGAGATCATGAGCTGAGCTGAAACCATGAGTTGGATGCTTAACCAACTGAGCCACCCAGGTACCCGTAAAAAGAAATTTAGAGATGCTAGAGGGCAACCCAAATCAGACAGAACTGGGAGTCAACCCTTGAAAGATGGAGGTGCACTGGGTATGGCCGATGCTTATATGACTTTTTCCTTGAGGGAACTTTCCGGTATGCCGAGGGCTGAGTGCCGAAAGCTCAAACAGAAAAACCACAAAGGTACTGACTTAAGGTGTTTGAAGATAGAATTTTGAGCTGCCAGAGCATCTCAAAATTGAGAAAGCCTTAATGGAGAGCCCCCAAATATGCATATATTTGTCCCCCAAATCTTTGGCTGATCCCTGAACTGCACATGGGTTGAGATACTTCAAAGATACGTCAAAGATTAGCAGAAAGAAATAGCTAGGAGCCTGTAGAAGCTAAGCATAGATTTCAGCTGCTGACCATAGCAGGGTAGACAGAGTATTTACCTTGGATCCCGACAAACTAAAGAGTCCTAGCAAATATGTCAGGTTTTTCATTGTAATCCCAGAAAGGCCATTTGTAGGAATAAAGACTATGTCCTAGAACTAAAGATTCACCCTTAGATAAAATGCAAAACCAAAACAGACCAACCTTAAAAAGTATAAAAACCAAGCCTTCACAAGTTCAAAATGATTAGCTAGTGATTTAATTTCTTACTAGAATGGAACTCCACAGGGTACCTGGGTGGCTCAGTTGGTTAAGTGTCCAACTCTTGATTTAGGCTCAGATCTCACATCATGATCTTATGACTTGTGAGGTCAGGCTCCAAGTTGACAGCCTGTTTAGGATTCTCTCTCTCTCCCTCTCTCTCTACCCCTCTCGCACTTATGTGTGTGCATGTGTTTGTGTGCACTCTTCCACTCTCATTCTCTAAATAAATAAATAAACTAAAAAATAAACAACCTCCACACTCTTCAGAAGAAGATAACAGAATCTCAGGTCTCTACAGTATATCATTCACAATGTTCAGGCTATAATAAAACAAAATAAGGCAAAACTGAATGTGAAAAGAAATAGGAATGTGTGACCCATATTCAGGAGTCAAAACAGTCATTGAAACTGATCCCAATTTGACACAAATTAGTAGACAAAGACTTTAAGGCACCTTGTGAAGGTATGTTTTTTTAAAATTTTTAAAAAATGTTTTATTTATTTTTGATACAGAGAGAGACAGAGCATGAGAGGGGGAGGGGCAGAGAGAGAAGGAGACACAGAACTGGAAGCAGGCTCCAGGCTCTGAGCTATCTGTCAGCACAGAGCCTGACGTGGGGCTTGAACCCATGAATGTGAGATCTGACCTGAGCCGAAGCCAGAGGTTTAACCGACTGAGCCACCCAGGCGCTCCGAAAGTATGTTTAAAGATTTTAAAAATATATCCAGTCTTTTAGTAAAATTAAAAAGATGAGAAATCTCAGCAGAGAAGTGGAACCAAATGAAAATCCTATAATCTAAAGCACAGTGCAATATGTTAAATGAAAATACAGGAAATGCTGAAGAAAGTTCTTTAAGCTAAAAGAAAAAAAGACAATAGACGGAAACTTGGAATTGCAAGATGAAGAATACCAGAGATGGGAAATGTGAACTAAAATACAAATTCATATTACTGTTATAGAAGTTTTAAATAATCAAGCTAAAAACAGGTTTCACAAAATTCAGATATGGGAAGCCATGAGAAAAGCTAATAAGTTAGAAGGCAGAAAAAATAAACCACCCAACATAAAAATAACTGCTGCCTCACAATAGAGAACACAAAGGAAGATGAAGATGCATTTAGATAGACAGCATATGAGGATATCCCCCATACTAAAAAAGGCCCAACCCCTCTGACTGAAAGAGCATTCAGTATTCCAAAAAAATGCGAGAGAATGCTTAACATTAAGACATATCTTTTTTAAATAATTCAAATTAAATGATGAAGTAATTCTTCAGGCAAAAATGTACGTGTAAATGTTGGGCAGAGGATCGAGTTGGCCTCAGAATTCTTAGCAAAAGTTAAAGCCAGAAACCAGTAGCACCATGGCAAACATCCAAAGAACAAAAAGTATTTCCCAAGAAAATTTTACATAGATAAGATACCATCCAAGTGGAAAAGCAACATGGAGACTGTCTCAATCATAGAAACATCATGAGGTATACAGTCACAATGAACAATTTTGAAAAAACTACTTGACAACAAAACCCAACCAATTACAATAAATCAAAATCATGCCATCAGGAATGGAGAACCATATTAGAATGACTAGTAGTGGGCGCCGCATTTTTTTTTTTTACGTCAAAGCAACCAAAACAGCTCTAGGAATTATGATGATAAATGTTAATGCTATAAATCTGGGTGATAAACATAGTAATTAGCAAAAATTGGCGTCTAATAGAAAGAGATGAGGCAGAAGTGAGATGCTCGTGTTCTATCTTATTGAGCAGGGAGTCAGTGACTATGGACTAAGATTGAAACAAACAGTTAAACAAAGAAGTTGCAATGACTCCCATCTCTTGGGAATTCCAGCACCTCTGTTTCAATATCATGTAAGTGTGGAGCTGCCCATCGTGATGTGTGCCGCCCCATGGAGGAAGCTGGTCTGAGCACGAAGCAAAGCAAAAGGGGACAGCAAGAGACACGGGTGTAGAGAGAATTAGACACCCAACAATTTCGCTGTCATCCCTGGGCCTGGCTTCATCTAGAATCCCCCCTTCTCCTTGGACTTTCCAGTAACATGTGCCAATACATATTTCAAAACACCCAAATCACATTTTTAGCCTTAAGGAATTCTTTTAGGAAATAATCTTTCATAGGTACAAGAAAAAAACCCCTGTGGTTTTAACAAAATCTTCTGTTTCGATTCAGACTTTCTTTTATTATACTTAGAGTCAAATCTAACCACTTGTCATTAAAAGAATATATCTAGATTAAAATCACCTTTACAAATGATTTCTATCAATCCACCTGATATGTCTATCAATACATGTGTACGTATATATGGAAGAAATGATGTTCGCTTTATATTAAGAATATTTGTCCCAGAGGCTAGGATTTCAAGCATTTTTAAAAACGTCCCTCATGGTACTATTCTGCATTCAATGTATGAGTTTTTGTTTAATATGAGCATATATCATATTTAGCATGATTTTTAAAAGAAGGCAAGAGGAAAGAAAGAGATTCTGGATTCATAACACCAGCTTATTCATGTGAGGTGATAGAAATAAAATGGTGGTTCCTTTCTTCTTTTACTTTGTTTTATAAATCTTCACAAATGGAGGGGGAAATGGCAAGTAAACAGTAAGGAAAACATAAGGAAAAAAACAACAGCAGCATGAAGTTGGAATTTGGATATATTATGGGTGGAGGGCACCCACCCCCAATCTAGATCATTCAGTCCAATGTCACAGCTGAGCAAACAGGACCCAGAGAGGCACAACGCCCTGTGGCAAGGGGGGCACTGCTGGTTTCAGAGCCTTGATCTGTTAACCAACAGCCTCATGCCCTTTACAATCTCTTAATAAAACAAGAGTTAATTATATTTTTCTACAGACTTCCTATGGACAAAGCTGGCTGTGAAGTACCCACATTGTGTGTGTGTGTGTGTGTGTGTGTGTGTGTTATTTTTTAAGTGTGCTTGGAACATGGTTGAAAGCTTTCTGACAGAGCCCTGATTGTTTGGGGGGAGGCAGGGCTAGCAAAATCAGAAGAATGTGTAACATAAAAATGAGGTGAAAAGGAACCATTGTTCCTATAACTAATCTTTACATTGAATCTTTTCTAGCAATGGGGCGGATGTAGCATCAGTTACAGCTCTATCAAAAAGACCTGATGTTTTTGTGAGGAGGCCAGAAACTACACAGGTTACAGAAATCCTACCTGCAACCTGGGCACATGGAACATGTCCTCTATGGTCCCCAGAAACCAGCAGATCTCCTGGAAGCCAGTTCTCCTACTCGTATGAAGAGAATGGCTAAAAAGAGATGGTAATGAAGCCATGCACCCCCCCCACAAACATACAAACACACACACACATACACACTTTGTACACCCAAAGCAAAGAACTACAGCCAACCTCCATCTTCAAAAACTGAAGAGTTAGACTCTCCCATTGCTGGAGAAGAGAGAAGAGACATGAATATTTTAGATTTAAAATACCGGAGGGACGTAGTTTCTTTTTGACATTTTGATGGTCTAGAAAAGCTGTGTACTCCAGCCAACCTTCTCAGTGACCATTTTGTCTCACCACTTGGGTTTTATCTCCAAGGGCGCCAGCGCCTGAAATCCAACATGAGTGGAGAATGTCAGTCGGGGTCAGAACAACATCATGTTGAATACAGACCCAAAGCACTCCAGTGGTTGGCTTGAGGACGTTGAGATAAATCCTGAGGCCTCGCTCCCAGACGCCTTTGGATGAACCAAGGCCCTGAACAGCACCACACCACCTAAGTCTCTAGTGTTGATTCAGCACAACTGAGAGAGGGTTTGGTCATTCTTGGGCAGGAGGTAGTCTTTGCCTGACTCCCTGTGGGATGCAGCTTATTTCTTGCAGGAAGGAGTCACTTTCACTGACTCCCTAAAACGTTCCTATTTTAGATGATGCCTTGTCCAGGGTCGTCATCTCTTAGCATCTCTGAGTGCAGGTGAAGAAAGTAAAGGTCATGGGGCACCTGGGTGGCTCAATTGGTTAAGCCTCCGACTTCGACTCAGGTCATGATCTCATGGTTTATGAGTTTGAGCCTCGCGTCAGGCTCTGTGCTGACAGCTCAGAGCCTGGAGCCTGCTTCGGATTCTGTGTCTCCCTCTATCTTTGCCCCTCCCACACTCATGCTCTATCTCTCTCTGTCTCAAAAATAAATAAAACATTAAAAACATTTTTTTAATTAAAAAAAAAAGAAAGTGAAAGTCAGAGATGGCTGTGGGATGAAGACGTAGCAGAAACATACTCTGGAGAGCAGTAAATAACACTGATGTGGACATCTTCATACACCAGAGCTTAACGACCTCTTGTTGGGCACTATGCCAAATTCTTCTCGTGTATTACTTTGTGAATCCTCATGGATACCATAAGAGGTGGAGAGTCTAATCATCCCCATTTTACAGTTGAGGAAAATGAGGCTTGATAGAATTAGGGAGTTTGTCCAAAGTGGCAACACTAGTGAAGAGAAGACCAGAGCTGGTTGCTGCAGACCACGTGCTTGTATTCTCCCCCAGATTCATGTGCTGAAATCCTAATGTCCAGTGGGATGGCATTAGGAGGCGGGGCCTTTGGGAGGTGATTAGGCCATGAGGGTGGGGCCCTCATGAATGGGATTAGTGCCTTGATCCAAAGAACCCCAGAGAGATGCCTCACTGCTTCTGCTATGTAAGGATAAGTTGAAAAGATGGCCATTTCTGAACCCTCACTAGACACCCAGTCTGTCAGCACCTTGATCTTGGGCTTGCAGGATCAAGAACTGTGAGATATAAATGTCTAGTGTTTAAGCCACACAGTCTGTGGTTTTTTAAATTTTTTTTTTCTAGCAGCCTGAACAGACTAAGGCACTTCTCACCCTCCCCTGGCCTGCCCTCTCTTTCCCTCACCCCAAAACAAAGGCCTTCCCTCTTAGGAAAGATCTGCTATTCATCATTCATATCCTACAATCGTACCCTTGGAGACAATAAAGGGATGCATGACTTCTTCCAGGAGATAAACATTTTAGAAATTCTTTCACATGATCAAAAAGGATGGTTTGTTACTCCATTAGGAGAGTCTCCAGTATTGGAAACATCACTGAGATGATGTGGGAGGGCAAACCCCACCCATAGAGGATCTATATTCCCAAGAGCAGTGGATCATGAGGCAAGTCTTATACATCCACTTTTGCTCACCAGTGAGTCAAGTCATTGGTCTGATGTCATTTGCCAGGACCAGTGGCTCCACAATGTGAAGACCCGTGTGGCCCTACATTGGCTCTGCCCCTGGTGGGGGGTCTGGGGGGCAGGTCAGGGGCCATGCTGTGGGGACTGGAAGAGGGCATCCCTTTCTTAAGTGAAAAAATGAGAAAATTGGACCAAATGATGGCTAAGGAATGTTGAAGACCCATTATGTTGTAATACCTATGGTAAAGCTATATAAAAGGTTTCTGTCTTCAGAAACCTTCACGCTTAATGTGGCATTTTTCATTCATCAAAATGGCGGAGACTAAGGTTTGAAACACATCAAGCTTATGAAGGGATTGCAAAACAGGTGTTCTCGGCCCAGTGATGGGGGAGGAGACTGGCTCAACCTCTTTGGATGTCTAGAGAAAGCAGTGATAGCAACAAGAGCAATCATAATAAATTGCAATGTGCATGCCCATTAAAACTGATAAACCATATCTAGAAGATAAGTGAAGGGGGGTGTGTACGTACACATGTGTATGCATAGACATATTCTAGAAGGATTCACGGAAAAGTGTTAACCAGAGGTTGCCATGGGGAGGGAACTTGGGGACCCAGGATGAAAGGGGGAGTTATTTTCTATGGTAGAGCTTTTTTTTGTACTCTTCGAATGTTTTGCTTTGTAAGTGCAATTACGTTTTCACTAAAAAACAACCTGTTTCAAAAAATGTTTTTCAGTCTAGGAGAGGTCATGACAAAAACATGAAAATACATCAGAGAAATTATGTCAACTATGCCGTATAAAGGATTACATATCCATGTGCATATACAGTATTACACATTGTATATATGTAATTAATATGTCAACTCTATTACATACATACATGCCGTGTATGCATGTATGTTTTACATACGTCACACACAACAGTTGGAGTATTTGTTGGTTGGAAGGAGCGAGCTCATGAAATTCCAGCCAGTTTGGAGACACGCCTTCCATTTCCCAACACCACAGACCATGTGTGAAGACTCGGCCAGCCATCTTGCACAATGGACTCCCCATGATGGAAGATCACACTCCTTCCCTCCCATCCAATGGCCAACCCTCTCCCCCATGGCCCAAGACGCGAAGTGCACACACTGAACACCCACCCCACCGTGGCCAGAGGACACGGGCTGAAAGGGGCCCCATTGTAAGGCACATGGCTGGCAAATCAGCCAATGCTTGTTGGCCATGACCTGAAGTCTCCGACGTCCATACAAAACAATAAAACATCTCTGATTCACGTTTATTGAATGTTCTCAAGCTCTAAGAGAGAGAGAGTCAAAAATAGCTAAGAGTTTTGAAACCCTTTAGGAAAAGGCACTCTGGCATACTTGTTTTTTCAGCATTCAATGAACAAAAAGGTTCACTGTTTCGACCACCAAGAGCACAGCCAAGTTTTTAGAAATGCAGTCACACTTTTGGCTGACATAAGGAGATTTTCCAACTGGGCTTTCATACGCATACTTACGGGTGGTCTGTCCTACCTACCACAGGCTTTCCTGTGCCAACAATTTTGTTTGTAAATCTAAGTGTAAAAACAAAGCTTGTATACTCATTGAAAGTTAGATGTTCAAGACTTTTTGTGAAAAGGGGAAAACAAAGGTGCATTTAGATGCCTCCACTGGAAGAAAACCTTGATTCTTTGAAAGATGTAAAAGTCGCTTTAAACAGATCCCTTACATCTTTATGGAGAAGTGTAGCTGACTTGCAATTCCTTCTGAAGAAACTCGAGATTGATTTATTTCCACTGGGCAGATTAAAATACACAATGTTTTCATGTGGATGACGGGACTTCATAAATTTGTCACTGCCTGGCCGTGTGCAGGCTTTGATCCTTTGAGTTGGGCCTTGTTTTGAGCCGGGAGCATTTAGCCGCCTGCGTGTGACACATGTGTCTTTGCATCCATCCCTCCTGCATGTTGAACTTGGCCGTCCTCAGCAGCAGGAGAGAGATGGGGCCAGTGCTCCTGAAAGGGCTGCCCTGCAATGGTGAGCCATTTCCATTTTAAAGCGAAGCTGCCCCAGAAAGGCAGGGGCGGTCTGGCTACCGGGTCTGTCTTCCTCTTAATCACTAGGGCAGGCTCTGCTGCTTTCCTTGGCTGCTCATCATTTCTCCGCTCCCACCCCTGGCACTCCACTTCTCTCCCCCAGGAGAGAGATCCCCTTCAACCCAGTCCATGTAACTCACTGGAGAGCAACAAATGCCCCCCGAGCTTTTGAAAGGCCAGGCACAGTACTGGTTCAAGGAAAAGGAAGAGAAGAAGACACAGTCCTTGCCTTGAAGATGCTCATCGGCTAGCAAGGAAGACACACAACCCGACCAGGAAGTGGCCAACGTACAGATAGAGACTTTCCCTGTGGACTGTGAGTGATCACGAAACAGGAGCGGTTCTGGCCTTAGTGGGGCTGTGGGTTCCGAAGGAGGGCAGGGCAGTCACGGGGAGCTTCCTGAGGAAGTGGCTCCTAGGGTGGCTCTTAGAAGATGTGTAGAGGTGTGGCCAGGGCGAGATGGTAGGGAAGGGCCTCCGTGTATGAAAGGGAGAGAAAGCACAAAGGCCCAGGTGCAGGGAAGGGCACAGAGAAGTGTCAAGTTCAAGGGAGGGGAGGGCACGAGGTAAGGGTTGTATTTCAGGGCATGGACTGACCTCTTCATTGTGTCCTAAAAATAATAATGATGATATTTGGAGCTTTATTCCGTTTTATAGGTGAAGAATCTCAGGGTCCACAAAGGTCATAATTTGCCCCGGGCTCTCCAGCTGGTAGTCAGCTGCTCAAGTCCAGGTCCAGGGGGTGCTAACGCCCTTGAGTGCTACATACAGGCTAGAAGAAAAATGGAACATGATAGAGACTCTCTGTAATCACAGGTAATTGGAGAGATCAAGCCCCTGCTTTCCAGAAGTTGTGAGGACACAGGATCAAGTGACCATGATGGCCGGCAGAGACGGCGGTGGAGAAGGCATCCGAGGCCCCGGAAAATGAGCCCACAACAGGCGATGGACCAGGATGTGCTGGTCCCCAGTGAAGGTGCAGCGGACAGCTAAGGTTCCCCGAGGGAGGGCCAGGACCCACCTGCAATGGCAACATGGTGGCTGAACACAGGGGTGCCCGTGAGCAGAGGAAGAACAACATTAAACTCATCACCAGAGCCATAGAGAAGGGGCGGGGAGGAGGGCCTGGACCGGAATGAGAGAGACAACGTGCTCTCTATCAAGGTAAGGACACTGGGTCCCGTAATCAGTGAAAAAGAGCAGTAAGTTATCCCACGGCAAACTTAATCCTTTTAGTAAGACCCCACTAATTCACCTACTTAGCAATGTTTTTATTGACCAGCTACTATGTTCCAAGCACCTTGCTAGGCCCCAGTGCTGTAGATATGACTGACACATCACCTCTGCCCCTCTAGAGCGCACGTCCTCATGGTGGAGATAAACAAACCAATGGATATGGGAGGTAATATCATCATGTCTCGGATATTAAGATAAAGGTGAGCGTTATGAAGAAAAATGTAGCAGGATAAGGGACTGAAAATAAGAGAATAAGACTAAGTAGGATATTTAAATAGGGTTGTCCAGAAAAACCTCTCTGAGCACTGAATATAGCCATACGGTGTAGATCCATAAAGTTTATTTTCAAATGTATATCAATTATATGAAAAAAGCCTGGAAGCGTAAACACCACAATGTGAACAGTGACTATTGTCCTGGCAGAGGAAATAAAGACGATTTTTATCTTCGTATGTGTCCTTCTTTGTATTTTCCAAATGTTAGTTAATGCATATTGTTTTGCTTTCATCTTTAGAAAAATAAGGGACATTGCTTTTTAAAGTAAAGCAGAGAATATTTGATCTAGAGTCACTCACGGGGGTAAGAAATTTCTCTGCAGGTTTACAAATATTCCACAAATTCATTTTAAATTCCTCTTCAAGGTGAGATTTCTCTAACCGAATTTCATAAGCACTCGGAGCTCTTATTTTGGAACCTCTAGATATGTCAAATGAGGTTACTCCAGCCACAATTCGATCTATTTTTCAATAATGAATAGACAGGACAGGAGAAAGGGAAGCAATGCACTCGAAATCGGGGTTTTGAGGAGCCTCTCTAAGGAGCCGTGTGGTCTCGGTGAGCCCGTGAGCTGTGTGCAGAGATCTTCAAGGGACACGCATTTCCCATGGAAATGAAGAGAAATGCAGGAGCATCCAGACACGGCCCATGTCTAGTGGAGAGGGAGCGTTGCCCCTGTGGGGGCTCCTCCCGTTATGTGAGTGTCACCACAGCTGCCTTGAGGTGAAGGGGGCGCTGGATGCTCCGGACCCATTTCATCAGGACGCGATCTCCCCCAGAGCTCATGTACCAGCAGAAGATAGACTCACACACCCTGTGAGGTGCCAGGGTGGCAAAGGTGTGCCACACGCTTCTCTACTCTGCTCTCCTGGGACGTCGGCGGACGGCAGTAACCAAACAGAATGCCTTCTTGGCCGGGACAGATTCTTCCTCAAAACCTTCAGTGCCTGATGGCCCAGAACTGGCCTGGGAGCAGAAACCAATTTGACGGCTTGCCCAGACACAGAAGACTGACTCCACCAAAAAGATCAAACAAACAAACAAACAAAAACCCAGCAACAACAAAAACAAATAAACAAAAAACCACACACACACACACACACACCAAAACCAAACCAGCCAAACAAAACCTTCCCCTAATGTTCCCAGCCAAGTCTACCAATGGACTGCCAGATCGTACCTAAGACATTTTAGAAGAACTGTTGATTCCGCGCCCATGTTCTACTAAATCACATGGTTTTCTGGGGATCCAAGAAGATTAGTGCAGTGCTCAACTCCTCTCGGGGACCTCGCCTCGATGCTACCCACTGCCACCTTACGTGCCACCTCCAACACCCCATATCCTTTATTTCACAAAAGAGTGGGGCCTCTGTGTGTCTTACTCACAGTCTTCAGGCTCCGTGAGAGTGTGTGTATGTGCTTTTAACCTCTTTCCTTTTTTCAATATCCTCCCCCACCCCCCCTCCCCTCCTGGGCATTTCTAGTATCCAGTGCATGGTCAAGAACATGGTAGACATTCAAGAAACGTTAAAACAGGGGCATCTGGGTCGCTCAGTTGGTTAAGCATTCTACTCTTGACTTTGGCTCAGGTCGTGACCTCAGGGTTGTAAGATTGAGCCTCGTGTTGGGCTCCATGTCGGGCATGGAGTCTCCTTAAGATTCTCTCTCTTCCTCTACCATTCTCTCTCTCTCTTGCTCTTAAACATTAAACATTAAAAAAAAAAAGAAATATTAAAATAATTAATTCAATGATTGAAAAAATGTTGACACGTTCATTAGTCTAAGTGGTCAGACTGGATAAAGATGGAGGCTAGGGGCATCTGGGTGGCTCAGTCGGTTAAGCGACTGACGTCGGCTCAGGTTGTGATCTTGCAGTCTGTGAGTTTGAGCCCCGCTTTGGGCTCTGTGCAGACAGCTCAGAGCCTGGAGCCTGCTTCGGATTCTGTGTCTCCCTCTCTCTCTGACCCTCCCCTGTTCATGCTCTGTCTCTCTCGCTCTCAAAATTAAATAAACATTAAAAAAAAAAGATGGAGGTTAGCCCAAAGTACCTTCTATTGTTTTCCTAGCCTCCATCCACATGCAGGGTGACATGAGGTCTTTGCCTGGTCTGGGGGGGCCTTGGAGAGGCTTTAGGGCCTCTCTGATACGCAGGAGGCGGGGTGACCTCCGGGGAGGGCGGGTGACGCTGGCTGCATCTCTCCTAGACAGTCCACATGGGAAATGCCCGGCAGCCGAAGACGGAAATGAAGAGTGCTTACAGCCCGGCGCGAGGGGGCCATCCAGGAGCAGGAGAAGTCAAAATAAATAGTCACTCGAGCAAGACCCATCTTGACAAAAAGCCTGCGCAGCGTCCCATGGCCCTGGACACTCACCCACTTCACAAAAGATGTCACTGCCAGATATGTGCAGAGGGCAAAGCCTCCTGGGCCGCCTGCTTTGCAAGTGCTCCCTGGGGAGCGGTGGCCCAGACCGCCCGGGCCCCGATGCAGAGCAGATGTTTTCCCGCAGCCGCGTCCCGGATCGGATCCTCTTCTGAGATCTTTGTCGGCCTCCAAACCAATTAGCGTCATCCGTGCCTCCTGGAAGGAGGACATCCTGTTTATTTTGAACCCTGCTTGGTTGTTGCTGCTGGGACGGGGGAGACCTACTTACAATGGCCAGGCACCTCTCTGCTCCACCCACCGCAGCTCCTGAGCTGTCCCGTCCAGCCGTTTGAGGGAGCCTCCGGCTGCTGTCAGAGGGTGACTTTGCCTGGGCTTCAGCTGCGCCGTCAATGACATCTCCGGCTTCGCTAGTATCTTTCATGGGTCTTTTTCCCAATCGCCTCCCGTTAGAAACTAGACCCAAAGTTGTCCTGGGTAATTGACTTGACCAGCAAATCAAATTTCAATGGAGTGAAGTCTAAAATGATATCTTCCTTCATTACTGCCTTAGAGGTTTGAAAAATACCATAGAGCCTTTCCCGTCACATCCTTCACACCCTACCGACGTCTCTTGCTCTTTGCCACACACACACACACACACACACACACACACACCCTTTACTTTTCTTTTAAGTTTATTTTTTTTGAGAGGGAGAGCTTGAGGGAGGGAAGGAGCAGAGAGAGAGAGAGAGAGAGAGAGAGAGAGAGAGAGAGAGAATCCCAACTAGGCTCCACACTGTGAATGCAGAGCCTGACGCAGGGCTCAAATTCGCAAACTGAGATCATGACCTGAGCTGAAGTCGGATGCTTAACCGCCTGAGCCACCCGGGCATCCCTGTGCACCCTTCACGTTTCATTCCCTTAAAGCAGATTCTCAGCCTCAGTACCATTCATATTTTGGGGATGATAAGATAATTGTTTGTGACGGGGGCCGTCCTGGACCCTGTGGGATGGTCAGCAGTGTCTGT